>JBBYHQ010020966.1:0-34270 GCA_038382645.1 Spergularia azorica | reverse complement strand
CGATCCTAGGGAAAGTCCTGCAAGTTCCCACAGTAGACGGAATGTCTGATCTTAAGGTGCCTCCTGGCACCCAGCCACATACAACACTGGTGATGTCGAAAAAGGGAGTGCCATTCATTAATAAGCGTAACAAGAGAGGGGATCAGCTAGTGAAGGTGCTAGTTGAAATTCCCGTACGACTTAATGGTGAAGAGAAAAAGCTTATTGAAGAACTTGTCAACCTAGACAAGGCCAAAGTTCCAAGCACTGCCAGATAGATTACACTCTCAGAGATAGAAGGGTAAATTTAATTTTGTTCCCCCTACACAATTATTGGCACTTCCACTTTGAACGACAAGCATTACGAAGCTGTGCTCTCATATTGAGGAGTGTAGAAATCATTGCCAGAACGACCGCATTATTAGCCGATGTGAAACCCTAGCCTATTATGTTTGGCTAAGGGTTTTTCTAGAAATTCTTGTCAGTGTAGTTATGGCGCTGTGCCCCTGAATGGTTGAAATCATACCTACTGTATTACAATTTGCCTAAGACTCTAAGAGGACCACATGGAGAGATGAATAGGTATTTTTGATAAGTATAAGTTTGCTACAATTTTCCTGATGGTCTGCTTCGGATATTCATGGTCACACATGTCTGTGTTTGTTACAGTATTTGTGGTAATTATGAACGACAACATCTCATGTGTCCATAACCACAAAAATATATGGAGTAGCTGGACTCGAGGATAATCGACTTGAATTCTGATGTTGAACGGCCTCCGGGGTAGCTTCAGTGGGTGGGAATTCAATTTGGGTATCAGTTTCTGTGTTCGACCCTGCTTAAAGCTTTTAAATAGTGACGTTATCTCATTTCCCACAAAAACTACTGTTTTACCATAAAATTCTTGCCGAGTCCTGTCCATATCAGGCTATTCAGCTAAACATTTGTGCGCTCAGTGTAGTGGTTAGTAATGGATGTTAAGAAGCATCATATTGTCTGTATTACTGCGCCATCCCAAGGCCACATAAACCCCATGTCCAGACTAGCCAAGCTCCTTCATTCTAGAGGCTTCCACATCACGCTTGTGTACACTGAGTTCGACTTTGCCAGACTATCCTCAGCCTCTGATCATCCTTCCCTTGAAACCCTGGACAGTTTTCGCTACGAAACCATACCTGATGGGTTGCCTGCAGACAACAAGCGCGGAATAAACAACCTCCCTGCCTTGTGTGGTTCGATAGCAGATCCATCAGGTTTACCAGCGAAGGCATTTAAGTCTCTCTTGATAAAGCTTCTTGCTTCTTCTGATACACCCCCTGTAACTTGTGTAATTGCGGATGCGCATATGAACTGTACGTTTGAAGTTATTAAAGAGTTGGGTATTCAGGCTTTTCTTTTCTACACTCCGAGTGCTTGTGCCGTGCTAGGATACGTGCATTTTGGTGAACTCGTTGAGCGCGGTCTCTTCCCTTTGAAAGGTAACGCGAAACTATATTTCTACCTCATACGTCTCAAAAAGATTCATCACTTTTATAAATGATTTATTATTACGAAAAATATAAGGATGATAATAAGACAGTAAGACACTATACTGAATTGTACTTATTGATTGCTGATACACATTACAACAACATTTTTCTTTTGAGAAAATGTGAAAATTTAGAGAAGTGTTAACGTTACATCTCGTTTGAACCTTTATAAAGGCTTCTTTTAAAAGGGAGAAAATAAAAAATGTTGCTCTACTGTGTTACAACAGTATAGAGCTTGATGATCAAGCTACAATGCAGAATTTTCGTATTTCTCGTAATATGTCACTTTCGTAAGCTGCAGATGAAAGCTGTCTTACAAATGGATTCCTCGACACACCGGTCGACTGGATCACCGGACTCGACAAAGGAGCAAAGATGAAGCACCTTCCTACATTTTTAAGATCAACGGATGCACATGATTTAACTTTCGACTACGGCTTAGTTTCGGCGAAAAATGCTATGGATGCGGGGAGCATAATCCTGAATACATTCGATGATCTAGAAGGCCAAGCGTTACACGGACTCAAAATAAAGATACCGAATATATGTACCGTCGGTTCACTTACATTGCTCTGCCAACAATCAAACATTCCGAAAATTACTTCGAATTTATGGAAAGAAGACACAAGTTGCTTAGAATGGTTAGATCAAAAAAGTCCGAAATCGGTCTTATATGTCAATTATGGAAGCCTTACTACGTTAACGTCGGAACAATTAGCGGAATTTGCATGGGGACTAGCTAATAGTAAGCAACATTTCTTGTGGGTGATTCGAAATGATCTTGTCGATGTAGAATCCGGAATTTTATCCAAGGAATATATGGAGGAGATCAAAGGGAGGGGGTTGGTTTCGGGTTGGTGTATGCAAGAGAAGGTGCTTAAGCATCCTTCTGTTGCGGTTTTTCTGACTCATTGTGGGTGGAACTCGATCCTGGAAAGCATTGGTGAGGGGGTTCCCATGATCTGCTGGCCTTTTTTCGCGGACCAACAGACGAACTGCTTCTATGCTTGTAATGATTGGGGGATCGGGATGGAGATTGAGGAGGGTGATGTCAAGAGAGAAAGTGTTGAAGAGGTGGTTAGAGAGATGATGGAGGGTGAGAAGGGAAAAAAGATTAAGGAAAAGGTCATTGAATGGAAGAAGAAAGCAGAGGAGGCTACTAGGCCTGGTGGCTCATCTTACAATAATTTCGAAAACTTGATTAAAAGCATCTCCAATAATAGTGCTGTAGTAAAAATCATGTAGTTTGGTGCCTGTTTGTTATCGTTTTCTATTTTCTGTTTTCTCGAAAACCCAGAAAAAATTGGTTTTCAATTTTCAGTTGTCATTTTTAATATTCTATATGATTATTTTAAAAACAAACAATATACAGAGTAAAATCAATTTTGTAAACTAAGTTTGTTTTGCGCAAATTAAAAATAATCCGTATTCATTACTGGTTCATTCATGTACATTGAAGACAATCAAATGCACACCATAGCATTAATATGAATTACACCCGAAAATGAATTGGGTGATTTTTTTTGTTTTTGCTCTACTTAGATGTTATCAGCTCAAGCCATTTCAACAGCGTAAGCATCATTAGCCAATGTGATACTGTCAATAGTGATCACTGATTAGTATATACTTCTGAATGAGAGGCATCTTCCACGAAGATAAGTTCACTGCAAATCTCTTGGTGTTTAACCAAACCTAAAGTGTCCATAGCCACAAAAGTAAAGTTGATTTCTTGTGTCCTTTTTGTTGAGGACAGTCGTACACCATATTTTACCCAGTCAAGGACTTGGGAACCAAGAAATGCCTTGATATCAACCTATAGAGTTAGCGTCAATTTGACGGAAATCAATTTGATTTCAGTTTTCCACTAAAACTTCCAAATAACATTTGTATGGACGTGACATGACACTATCTCATTTCCCTATAAATAGCGGCCGCAGTACACCCTGACCATTAAATTCATGCCATCTTATCATAAAATTCTAGCTGAATTATCCTGACCATATCACGCTATATATCATCACATCAAGCTAGTGTGCTCAGTGTAGTGACTTACAATGGAAGTTAACAACCATCATATTGTGTGTATTCCTTGTCCAGCACAAGGGCACATAAATCCCATGTCAAAACTAGCCAAGCTTCTACATACTAGAGGCTTCTACATCACATTTGTGCATACAGAGTTCAACTTAGCTAGACTATCCAATTCCTCTGCCTCGGATAGTCCATCTCTTGAAACCCTCGACAATTTTCAGTACGAAACAATACCTGATGGGTTGCCTGTAGACAATCCGCGAGGAGCAATCGACCTCCCAGCATTGTGTCGTTCTATATCAGACCCGTCAGGAGAACCGACAAAGGCGTTTAGGTCTCTCCTGCTCAAGCTTCTTGATGCCTCTGATGCACCTCCTATAACTTGTGTAATTGCGGATGCTCAAATGAACTGTACATATGAAGTTATTAAAGAGTTGGGCATCAAGTCCTTTCTTTTCTACACTCCAAGTGCTTGTGCCGTGCTAGGATACGTACATTTTGATCAACTTGTCGAACGAGGTCTCTTCCCATTGAAAGGTAACGAAAACTTTCTACCTTATCCGTCCCTGAAAAAATTTCGTCCATAATTATTTAGAAAATATAAAACGATTTTTCTAACGTGTGCCCACAAGGCATATGATGTTAAATATCGCATTAGAAATAGAATTACAGATTTATCATATATGTTACATTTTGGTCCTTATTTGTAGTTTGGCTCATTAAAATTGACGTCCATTTGGTGATTTGAAAATATTACACAAGTATCTAACTAAAGATAAATTAAAGCTTGATAATTAAGCTACAATATGCTGAATTGCCATACTTATCTTTGCTGCTGCTTGCAGATGAAAGTTGTCTGACCAACGGATTCCTCGACACACCGGTAGACTGGATCACCGGACTCGACAAAAGGGCAAAGCTGAAGCACATTCCTTCATTTATAAGAGCAGAGGCAAATGAGATGCTGTTCATCAACTACAACACCGTAGGGGCGAAAAATGCCGTAGATGCAGGAAGCGTAATACTGAATACATTTGATGATCTAGAAGGCCAAGCGTTGGAAGGACTTAAAACCAAGATACCAAACATATGTACCATAGGTCCACTAGAATTGCTCTGCCAACAATCTAACGTTCCGAAAACTGGATCAAGTTTATGGAAAGAAGACTCAAATTGCTTAGAATGGTTAGATAAAAGAAGTCCGAAATCGGTCTTATACGTCAATTATGGGAGCCTTGCTACGTTAACGTCGGAGCAAGTACTGGAGTTTGCATGGGGACTAGCTAATAGTAAGCAACATTTCTTGTGGGTGATTCGACATGATCTTGTCGATGGAGAATTCGGAATTTTATCGAAGGAGTTTATGGAGGAAATCAAAGGGAGAGGGTTGGTTTCGGGTTGGTGCCCGCAAGAGAAGGTGCTTAAACATCCTTCTGTCGCGGTTTTCTTGACTCATTGTGGGTGGAACTCGATATTAGAAAGTATTATTGAGGGGGTTCCTATGATCTGCTGGCAATTTTTCTCGGACCAACAGACGAATTCTTTCTATGCTTGTAATGATTGGGGGAATGGAATGGAGACTGGGGAGGGTGAAGTTAAGAGAGAAAATGTTGAGAAGGTGGTTAGAGAGATGATGGAGGGTGAAAAGGGGAAGAAGATTAAGGAAAAAGCCATGGAATGGAAGAACAAAGCAGAGGAGGCTACTAAGCCTGGTGGTTCATCATGCAATAATTTTGAAAACCTAGTTAAGGGGCTCATGGTAAAGAACCATGGCTGATATTATTTGTTTTCGTTTTTGTTTTAATTTTCGAGTAATTCTAGTATGAAATGTAATATATTTGTTCCGTCGAGAATGATATTTACATCTATCTGAATCTCATTACCAATCGTTGAACAAACCGATTTTAACTTTCAACTTTACAAATTGTAAATCTGTCAATTGACCTTTCAAGAATCCTTCTTGATATCATTCATTGATGGAGAGTAAAGAATGATTTAAACACTAAAAATAGAGAATTTTTGTAGGATCTGGTAGTTTCCCTAGCCCTTGTTTGATGTAACTCCTATTGTGTAGTTTTTCATAATTATGTGATCATTTATTCATTTTCGTGTAAACCTTAATTATTACTTTCAGAGTGATTAGTGATGAATAATCCTACAATAATGCCTCACATTATTTGTGTTCCTGCTCCACTCCAAGGGCACATAAATCCCATGTTCAAATTTGCAAAGCTCCTTCATTCTAAGGGCTTTTACATCACCTTTGTCCATACTGAGTTCAATTTCGCTAAACTTGCCAATTCCGACTCTTCCGAGAGCTCAGGCTCTCTTATTCCTCCCAGTCTCGATAATCTTCGCTTTGAAACGATACCTTATGGCCTGCCTCAGGATAACAAACGTAGCATACAAGACTTGGAAGACTTGTTCCTATCAATGTCGGGAGAAGCAAAGAAAGCATTCACGTCTCTCCTAGAGAGGTTGCTTGCTTCTCCAGGTGATGTGCCTCCTGTAACTTGTATAATTTCGGATGCACATATGAACTTCACCTTCGAAGTTGGGAAACAATTAGGTGTCCGCGTTTTGGTCTTCTGTGCGACAAGACCTTGTGGCATGCTTGGATACTTGTTCTATGAAGAGCTTGTCGAAAGAGGTATCGTCCCAATGAAAGGTAATGGTTTTAACATTTTCCAGGTGCATTCTACCTAGACTGGATTGTTCAAAAGCCCTGATTTTTCAATCTCCATTGGCAGATAAAAGCAACCTAACCACTGATTTTCTCGACACACCAGTAGACTGGATTCCGGGAATGATCAAAGGGGTCAAACTAAAGCACCTCCCTTCATTTGTAACAAAAGATGCACAGAACAAGACGTTCAACTATAACTTAGAGACGATGAAAAATCTTCTAACTTCTAAAAGCATCATCCTGAATACATTTGACGATTTAGAAGACGAAGCTCTACAGGGAATTAGAACCAAGATATCAAATCTCTACACCATTGGTCCTTTGTCATTGCTCAGCCAGCAAGCTGAGGTAGAAAAGTTTGGAACAAGTTTGTGGAAGGAGGAAACGGATTGCCTAGCATGGTTAGATAAAAGAAGTCCGAAATCGGTCATATATGTGAACTATGGAAGCCTAGCTACATTGACACAGAAACAGCTGGAAGAGGTTGCATGGGGACTAGCAGATAGCAACTACCCTTTCTTATGGGTGATCCGAGACAACCTTGTCAATGAAGAATCGGGTATCATAACCAAGGATTACAGGGAGGAGATCAAAGGAAGGGGCTTGCTTTCAAGTTGGTGCCCGCAAGAAAAGGTGCTCAAGCATCCTTCCATTGCAGTCTTCTGGACTCATAGTGGATGGAATTCTACTTTGGAGAGCATGTGTGAAGGGATTCCCATGATATGCTGGCCATTCTTCACAGAACAGCCATTAATCAGCCTATATGCCTGCAATAAGTGGGGGGTTGGCGTAGAGATTGCCGAAAATGGGCAGGCTGAGATGAAGAGAGAGAAAGTTGCTGATGTAATAAAAGAGATGATGGAAGGTGTAAAAGGGGAGGACACAAGGGCAAAAGCCAAGGAATGGAAGCTCAAAGCAGAAAATGCTACAAGACCTGGTGGCTCCTCTCATAACAGTTTTGAAAAGTTAGTCAAGTTGCTCAAAGAGACCAGTCCTCATTCCATTGGTAACAACAAACTATTCAGCATATGAAAACAAGCAACACGAAGCCGAGGGGAAGATCACTGAATAGCACTGAACTGAAATAAACAGCCTGGGATTGCCAAATTAGAAAACTTACTGGAAAAGTCGTTCACAAAGTTATCTCAATCCAAAGGCCGTAGTCATTCTTAATAATACTCGTTTGGTCATGCTGAAGGGCAGAAAGCAACAGAAATAATGACAAACTAACAATGTGTGAGAGAACAGGTGAATTGAAGTATCAAGCATCTAAATGCAATATGGAAGTATGGAACAATGTATTACAAGTGGGCCTATAAAACATGGACATACATAGCCATCAGGGAAACCTGCCTTGCTAATCAGAGTCCCAGTCCGTACTGTCAGACTCTTCATCGCTATATTCGGGTGAAGCATCTGGTACCTTCAGAAGAGAACAAGAAACGTTAATAAAAATATATTCAATCTTCTAATCCTATATACTCTAGATGTAGCAGCATACTCATAAGATTCTTGTCTTTTATATTTAAAACAAACACAAACAAATGATTTATGAGTTCAATGAGATTAAGACCTGTATGTAGAAATAGAATACCCTTGAAGGTTGCAATGAGTGGAAAAAAAAGGGACGCTGCTAATTTCAACATTCGGAAGCATAATTACATGTGCAAATGTGCAAGATGTAATTACAACATAAGGTCTTGTTATCAAAAAGTGATCCTGAACTCCTGAACGATCTTACCCTTTTCTTATTAAACTAGTTCACAATGAGATTAGTATGTTCTTTGTGCTCTTGTGATTTGTGACCCCACTATCCCACACTTTTTTGTCCACTTTCATTTTCGACCACATCTTATTAAATATGAAAACCGTACAAAATGGAAAGGCAAGAAGATAGAAAATCGGAGAGAGTATAACATAGAGAAAACACTGATTAATGAGACCTTTCTTATTGTGCACACTCCAAGCCCAGAAAGCAGGGAATCACTTGTACACATTCTCAAGGAATTTCTAATGATTTTCAGAAAGTTTTAATTCCGATGACATCAAAAGGTCGCATTTATTGTACAGAAACAACTACAAGTCCATGCCCCAATCAAAATAGAAAAAGGAAGTTCTATTAAAAAAAAAAAAAAAAAACTTTATGTTATACGTAACAGTCACTTTATTGTTTGAGCATGAGCTAAAAGCCGGTCTAGCTCTATTTTTATTCCCACGTGTAATTATTTGATCAAAAAGTTAGAAAAGTCATATGAGACTGATAACATAGATCTATAATGCACAAGAATGTAATGAAACAAGGGTAATACCTGTCTATTTGACTCCTTCATGCCCTGAAAGAAAGCCCCTCTAGGCGTATGATGAGTTTGTGGATTATTCATCATTACACCGAACTTAGTTAACAGAGAAGTGACTTGTTGAAGTTGCACTTGCAATCCTTCGATCTGCTTGGACTGCATTTGCAACTGTTGAGATTGCATTTGCAACTGCTGAGATTGCATCTTAATTTGGCCTTGCATGAGCTGATTGGTCTCACCCATTGCTGTCATGGCAAAATTCAACCTCTCCACTTCTGCAGTAGAATCCGGAGGTACGTGCCCACTATTCATCCGCTCTGTTCCCATCCGAAACATTTTTCTCTTTGAGCTTCCAATTTCTGCTTTAATGCCTGATCCCCGATACCCTCGTTTTCGTGACTCTGCTTCAACCCCAAAAAGTGTATTTCCAGTTACACCAAAGCCATACCCAAGAGGTCGCTTATACAATCGCTCATCATCTGAATACATAAGCTCATTAAAAACCTGATTCTCAACTGTTGTACGTCGTGAAGACGTGGAACCTCGTTGAGCAATCAGAGCTGCAGCAGCATCCTGTTAACAGACCATGAGAAACATTCACTTAACTGGTCAAATATCTTACATATGATAAAGCAAAAATGTACTTTTTGTTCACCAAATTACTACAGCCCATGTAAGAATTAGCTATCCAAGGTACAGTAAAAGCATTTATAACCTCTACTAGTTTTTAGCAAACTAACATCTTTCAATATATCTCTAAAGAAAAACCTTTCAACCCAAGGGATGTCTCCATTCCTGGCGATGTAATAGCTCCCTCAAAACAAGATCAAGCTTCTAAAGCCTCTCCAGGGTTGGCTTTTTTAGAGAAGTTACCGTGTAAACCCGCCTCCACACCTCAGAGTAGACTTAAATAATGAGAGCACGGAAATTATTGAGTCAAGCTGACGGTTGCAGACTTGCAGCACAGCTTTCACGGGAACAACCTCGACAAAGTAAAAGTACCCCCCCCCCCAGTGACAGCATTGGATAACAGAAAGCTGTAAACAACTTTGAAACAAAGCAGAAGTCCTTCTATTATCTTCCATATGGTTTTGGAGATTATCATTTGTTCAGTGTTCACCACCCCACCACCAAAAAAAGAAAAAAGAAATCCATTAGCTGATCCATACCACAAATTCCTTGGACGTGTCTTCCACAAAAGTCCCATCTTTTCTCTTATGAGTTTCAAGGAACCACTCCAAAGCTCCTGGCTCCCTCCCATGTGCTTTCTCCTGCAAGTAATACCATTAAATTAAAAAACCTGGCAAGATATTATTACAATAATAATTCAGTGTCTCTTATGGTTGCTATATTGAATGTAGATTAATCATACGAATTCATCTCTTTTCCGAGCAAAGCTCTTGGAGCCTGTAACATGAAGATGTGTTTGAGCAGCCCGGGCTTCCTTTCCTTTCTTGGACAAAATCTGTAACACGAAAAGTCATATGCATGAAGAACGAAAGAAGGGCATTCTTGTGACAAGAATCCACAAGTCCAGCACAATGCTGACTAGCGCAAGGAAACAAACAGGGATGGCAATCAAAGCGGACGCAAAAGGTGAGTTAAGAGCGGTAACTAGTACCTTGCACTTCTCTGAAAACCAATATTGCACAAGTTTTACCCACTGGCTTGGAGGTACACCTTTTGGCACAGTGCTCGCAACTTGGTCTTGTGTTTTATCAGGAAGTTTATACTGTAATTTGAGATCATGCCTATGAGCCTTCCATCTGTTCCCAACATGTTTCAGTATACATTTGTCGACCTCCAGTCGATCAGGAAGCACAAACTTTTCCTACACCAGACATTATAAGATTAGAGAGGATAGCACAAAGTCACAAACTAATGAGAAGCTACGAAGGTCTTATGTAGGAAGCTTACCCGAATCAAGCCTATGATGTTTGCTTTAATACTTTTATCCACCCTTGGCCAGCTTACTTCACCAATTGGACATAGCTCACTATTCTTTGCTACATCTCCAAGGAACCTGATAAGCACATGCCCCCCCTTCCTCACTGGCTGGTGTAATGAATTAAAGGGGACCACAAACCTCACTCCAGGACGGAGGGACCATACATGCCGAGGAAGTATTCCTCCGCCCTTCTTCCCACGTCTGCCCTCAGAATCTGTTTATAAGATTCATAATGATAGAAAGTTAGTGACCAAAATAAAATAGAAAGGATAAAAGATCTGTATTAAAGACAGAGACCCCGCATACCCCGCCTTAAGGAGAGAGCTCTTGAGGCACTGGGGTAATGTTGTTGTTATTGAAGACAGAGATCCCAGCATAAGTAATTGATAAGCTCCTGTATGTGCTGAATCTGAACATAATGGTTTTAACTTACCAAGTACATATAAAAAGCATAGTCCATAAAATAATGCAAAACAAATATACAGCGATGATAAGACAACAGCATAAATTGGAGCACAGAGAAATAAATTGAAGCACCATGAGCAGAAAAAGAATATTGTAAACCGAGATGAGAAGCCATAAAGATTTAGGATGAACAGGAACCCAAAACATAATGTGCTAGGGGGAAATATTACAAAGATTCTCTGCAACCCAAAGCAAGATCGTATTGAAATTAATTCTTACAAGTTAAAGCCTATGCTTCCCCTACTATCTGCCCTCAAGAAGGGGGAAACAAAGATGAACCTCAACAATGAAGATAGATCTTTAGCAGAGTGAGCACCCAAACAAGGAAGGATGTAATTGTAACCACTTGATCCCACACACCCTCACCCTTACATTCTCCCAAAAAAACTATCAAGTTAGGGACTTCTCAGCAACTACGAAGAGGCCAACTAACTTCAACATTAGATTCTAAAAATTGCAAACAGAAGCTGCAACTCACAGTGACGCCTAATTGAATCCTCCATGGTTGAACTAAAGTTCAAAGGATAAAGAAAACACGTTGACTTGTGAAAACCACCATATAGTGATATAATAGTTTGAATTACCGAGCAAATCAAATTCATTTCTTGAGATGGCTAAGATGAACACTTTTTAATACTGTGCAAATCATCAAGACAAAACTCAAAATGAGAGTATTACCTCTCATCTCCACCTCTTCCATTTCATCAAAACTTATGTCATTACTCCATCTAACAGAGTCTGAATTAAGACTTCGTGAGAACCCATGTCGGCCAGGTTCTCCATCCATCTCCTCTTCCATCTCGTCTTCTAAGTCATTATCCCATCCAGAAGGATTCGGATGCCGAGCAGCTGAAACTCCATGCTGTGAAGGTTCCGCATCCTCCTCATGAACCCAATTTTGACGTCTTTGTACCCGCCTAGGTTGGCCTAGAGAGTCACTGACAAAAGTTCGACTTGATGAAGCTGCATGGGACAGTCTTCCACCTGTATTACTCTGATTAGGTCTCAGATCATTTGTCTCCTTAGCTGTAAATTCTGCTGGCTCAGTCGCCAAAGGATCACTTGTCCAAACATCGTCACCAGAACCAATCTCAAATGCTTCAGTTTGAGGCCCTCCAGATTCAACACCTTGGTTAAGCTGATCATCAGTGGGCTGGGAACGAGCTGACCATTTATGTGAGTCAGTGACCAAAGGTTGACTAGGTGAAGGAGTGAAAGACCTCCTTCTGCCTGCATTTCGCTCCCTGGGTTTAAATCCATCTGCCGCAAGTCCCACCACTGTCGTTTGTGTTGGCTTAGCGGCTGCTGTTTGGTCCGTATCCTGATTCAAGCACGAACTCTGATTGGTATCCTCATCTTGGTCTTCTTCTGTATTAGCAGCAACATCACGAATCACCTGTGTAACGACATCTTGGAGCGTCTGGCTTGTCGGCTCATTAGCTTTCGAGAGCTGCGTCAGTCTCGACCGTTTGCTCCGAAAACTCATGGCATATATACACTGATACACACTCAGTACCAAATTTCTGCCTAAACAACAACCGAAAATTCACAAATCGGCCCGAATGTCATAAATTGTAAAGATTTCCACTTTATTATGCACAGATCAACATAACATGGAAAAGAGACCTTACAAAAGAAGCAACTTTCTCATACTCAGATGGTAAATTTATCCAAATGCACAGGTTTTTAGATCAAAATTAAACACTCTAAAAACCCTAAATCCCCAATTTTGCCCAAGAATATACAACATCATGAGCTTGAAACCAGTAAAATCAACTTAATTTAACACGAATCTTCAAACTTAAGCTTAAAATTAGGCAAATTCTAAGTAAAATCAAGAAACCCTAAAATTCACAGGAGAGAGAGTGAGAGTACCTTAAGATCTGATTAAGGACGTTTTTCGGGAGTTGAAAGTGTCGGAAATTGATGGTCGGGAAGTTGCCGGTGACGGCGAGAATCTCCGATGACAGACCGGCGAATGTAATTGTCTCTACTAACTCATCGTCGGAAATATGGGTGAAATGTGGCTGATGTGCTGTATTAATAACGTCGCTAGTTTGTTTTGTTTAGCGACGGTTGTATAAAGGAGTGACGCATGCGTTTCTTAGTGACGACTGATAGACGACGTCGTTTGGACCTTTGGCGGGGTGACTTCATGATTTTTTGTATGAAAATTTTGACACAAATATTTGAGACTAAAAAAAATTGCGCCATTATACTTTGTTGAAATGGAAATGCAAATTTCCTTCGGTTTTATTTCTATGTCTTTGGAGTGACGATAAGTCGATAACTAGCTTTGGTATTTCATTACCTTAACTATATATTGACGTCGTATATCTCTTTCTAATAGAGTTAAGTTATGTGAAATCTTCATACATTACTAATTTAAAACGAAAATTACAAAAATCAAAGGCATATTCTCTTGATTGGAAAACCAATATCAAGCTACCACCTAATTATGTATGAAATATTCTACATGAATAAAATGGAACGATTTTTTTAAATAATGCTTTTAATTGAATTATTTCAAGTTTTGGGTGTGGAAACAAAATATTTGCACGAAATGAGTCCACGTAGGATTGGGAATAGCTTCGCATTTTTTTTTCCGCAAGACAACCCAAAACCGTCAGGGCGCGTGACGGTTTTGGCATAACCTCCCAAAATCCTAATAGTTTTGGTCCAAAACCGTCTTTTTTTTGGACGGTTTTGATGAGTCTAGGAAATTTTCGCTAATCATAGAACCCGCCAAAACCATCGGAAATCTGGGCGGTTATGGGCATAACCGCTCAGCGCCGTAGCGGTTTTGGTTCTTTTGTCTGAAAACGAAGAAATTTGGTTCGGGGAATTCCCGATCCTACATGGACCCATTTCGTGCAAATATTTTCATTCCGCACCCAAAACTTGAAATGCTTTAATTAAAAGCATTATTTAAAAAAAAACGTTCAATCAAATGTATGTGTAGCCTTTCTGCTAAAAAATAAAGAAAAAAAAAAATGTTCTTTTATGGTAAAGAACTAAAGACTACGCATGTGGAACATTGGGAGGCGAGGAGAAAAAAAAAAAAATTTACTTCCATGACCTTTTAGTCTTTTACTAACACCACGGCCATAGGATGATTAACCACGTTTCACTCTCTACACCTATCACACGTACAGGAGCATATTTACTCTTTGTCATCACCATCACTCACCCATAAAACACTTACTAGATCTTCCTTTAAAAAAAAACACTTAGATCTTGCTCATCCTTCACTATTCGATCTCCCAAATGATCATCAATCACGATAACGGGTTATTAATCAAGAAATTGTCATTTTGTAATCCGATCAGCTAAATGACACGCCGATACCGTAATTTCATTTTGTATCTTTCTTACCATTATTATGAAACAAAAAAAAAGGGAAAAAAAGAAAAAGAAAACTTTCTGACACCGAAGATTGGAAAGAAAGCAAATGACCTGAAACATAAATTGTCACACTCATTTTTTCCCACTCTCCTAAAAACTCCAGGTGTCCACTTCCACCACACACCTGGCCACAACAACAGACAAACATTTCCACCTCCCTTTCTCTCTCCACCGTGACAACCACCGTAAACCATGGCTGTCACGACGGCCAACCCTCGCAACCTCCTCCCAAACACCATAGACATGTCCACCCTCTCTCACTCCGAACTCCAATCTCTCTCTCTCCTCTCCAACTCCCCTCACTCTTCTCCTCTCGACGCCGTCGTCGCTCAAATCAACACCTCCTCTTTCTTCAACGAGAGCGTCTCCTTCACGACTCCTCACCAACCGCATCACCACCGCCACCGCCACGTCGCCGGCGGCGGCACCTTATCCGAACGAGAGCGGTCCGAATCCGTCTCCATCGTCAATTTTTTCAAGGGATACCTCCAATCCGAAGGCGGAGATCCGCCGGAGAGAAATACGGCGGTGATAGATGCGACCGTGAGCGTCGAGATTGTGAATAAAAATGGCGTGGTGGTGGACTTGGCGGCGTTGGAGGAATCGGAAGAGAAAGAAAATGGCCGTCGCCGCCGCCGCAGCGGAGGTGGAGGTGGAGGAGGAGGTCCGTTTGCGGAGGAATTGCGGCGGTTGGCGGGAGGAAGAGAGAGAGAGGAGGAGTTGTTGGTGGTGTTGGCGGGAATGGAAGGGAATTGGTGTAGTGCGAGGAAGAAGAGGAGAATTGTTGCAGCTTGTTTATTAGGCGACGCTTTGCCTGTTGGTTGGAAAGTTATTATCGCTCTCCGTCGTAAAGGCGGCCGATTTTCGCCGTATTGTCGCACTTACATCAGGTACTTTGCGACACTTCTTCATCCTCAATTGCGCTTTTGAAACGTTATTCATTCATATTGTAGACGATAACTTGAACGTTGAGTGCGAATTTCTAGGTTTTTGCCTCGCTCAATTTCGCTTTTGAAACGTTAATCGTTCAGTTTTAGATGCTAATTTAGGTTTCTGTCTCGCTCAATTTCGCTTTTGAAACGTTATTCATTTAGTTTTAGAGGCTAATTTGAACGGTTGAGTGGGAAATTCTAGGTTTCTGTAATTCTTTGTCACTCATTTGGGGTTGTATCTTGTTTGAGTCACTAAATTGGATGGTATGAGTTGTGTTCCGAGTTTGTGTCGTCTCTTAGAGACCGTGCTTAGTGTCGCTTTTGAGTGATGATGTTGCATGTGTGTTAGGTTTGAGATGCTCATACAGTCATACATGAACATTTTGAGTAAGAATCCATAGTATTTTGTCTTTGGGACTCGAGACACGGTCTCTCTATTGGTTAAGGGTAAGATTGCATACATTTAGACCTCCAAAACCTGCATTCAGCCGGAATTTTACAGGATTTCTCCCGTGTACCATGCTTGTCGTCCATAGAACTGATCCCTGCATGCTGAAACTTTCTGGCGTATATCTGGAGTAGACTTTACCTAGTTCTGAGCAGTTGTGTAACTGAATGAATAGTTTTCTCAAGGATGCAGGGAAAATGTCTGCAGTCCAGCTTTGATCTGTCTGCTGATTATCTGTCATAACTCCTATATGCATGTATCGATTTATAGAGATTTGCTTGGTATACTCATGTTCGGTTATTGCTGGGTTTGGTTTTCTCAGGTATTAGTTTGTAGCTTTTTGTTAAGTTGTATGCAGTTAAACATCTGAAAGTACAGTTGCTGTTAGTTTGCGATGCGCTTATCACGCTATGACATCTTGGATCAGTCAGATATTGGTTTTTGTTGGAAACACAGGATATGAATACTGACTATAGATGAACGTAGCGATTTGGGTTTGAACAAAGGGTGGATGTATTGTCTCTACCCCTTTTGTTGTATGACTCCTTGTTTAAAACTCCCTCCTGTGGCTGTCTTGTAGTCCAACTGGAGAACATTTTTCGTCCTGCAAAGAGGTTTCGTCATATCTACAATCTTACTTGGGGATAAATGATGCTGCTCTTCTGAGGGATAGTAGAGGTGAACTTCAACAGCTACAGAGGGTAGATTTAGACAATGTAAGTGTGTGTCTATCAAAAGCATGGTTCAATTTTTACATTGTGAGATATTAACAGATTCGCTACATTCAGGACTCGCTACGTGTAAACTCGAAGGATGACACTCTCATGCTTGACGCCTCTGCATCTACAACAAATACATCTCTACCCGTTGAACAGGACAGGGATGTATTTGTTTTGGGCACTGACAATCTACCAGATGTAAATGTATGTGACCTTTATGAATGTCATACATGCAAGATAAGTTTTGATGTGAAGGATAACTATTTGCAGCATGTGCTGTCAACTCACGGAAGAACAACAAAGCGTTACAAACTTGATTCATCTGTGGCAGACCAAGTACTTGTGAGAAACGGGCATTACGAATGTCACACATGCAATTTAAGTTTTGATGTAAAAGATAAGTATACGGAACACTTGGTCTCAGTTCACAAAAAGAAAACAAAGAAACATAGACTTGGTTCCTCTGTTGGGGATGGAGTGATCATCAGAGATGGAAAATATGAATGCCAGTTCTGCCACAAGGTATTTGAAGAAAGGCGCCGCTACCTTGGCCATGTAGGAAATCATGTGAAGGGTTCAATCAAGGCTGATAAGGATTTGGGTCTTCAAGTGTCTGGAACTGCAAATACACCCTGCTTGGATCGGTCGGCAACAAAGATTGACAACTCAAAAATGAATGCCTTGATAGAAATTCCACAAGGTTCAACTCAAGAAATCTCCCCTTCTGTGTCTGAGAAAGAGCCCTCTTGTATGAAGAGTATTGATGAACTTTATATGAAACTAAACGGCAGACACAGGAATGCTGACTTTGATGATGGAAAGAATTCAAGTGCCCGTCTTGATGAACTTGGTGTGGAAAAGCATGTTGGAAAAGGGCATTATTTCTCTTTACAGTTGAAACCCTGTAGTAAGTTGACAGCACAACGTGGTCCTAGAGAAACAGGGAAGGATGATGGAAAAGATAATGCCCAGTTAGAAGAATCACCTCCTCCATTTAGTAAGCCAAGTGAGATACCAGTAAATGTTGGAGATATCGATGACTCAGTACCTTGCCTGGATGAACATGCAGTGGGAAAAGACAGTGCTGCCAAAGGCAATATTTCTTCAAAAGTGGTGTATTCATGTTACAAAAGAAGACCAACAAGACTGACTACTAATGGACCTATCAGTAGTTCCGCTTCTTGTCCCAATGGTCTTGACATGGAACGGAATGTTAGAGAAGGGAAAACTTCATCTTTAAAGTCAGAAACACATGCCGAGGTGGGTGTGGCATGTACTGGTAACAGAGAAATGAAGGAACAAGCATTTACCTGCAATATGATGGATCTTGACAGTAACTCTCGTTTTGATGCAACGATGATGCCTGAGGCTGAAACTGTCAAATCAACCTCTACAGAAGATGAGGGATCTGCTGATGAATCTGAAGAAGGTTTTGATATCAGTTTCATATCATACAATCAGAAACCTTTTGATATGGATTCTGCTGGCGAGTATAATCAATCGAAGTACATGGATAAGCACGAACCTGAGCTTGCACAAAAGCTTGATGCCAACAATCTTGCTACTGATCCAAGTGATGCTGGAACTTTTGACCCTACCGTGTCTCAGACACTGTTTAACCCGTCTTCACCATATGATGAAATATTTGAAAAGGTAACATTCAATGAGAAATATTCTTGTAAAATGCAGTGGATTCTGACTTCAGTTTTCAAAATGTTTCCTAGCCTTTAAGCATGATATTGACCATTCTTCGAGGCAAGTCTCAGCCCATGTTATGAAGGCCTGAACCTGTCTTGGTTTTTCTAAATCTGATGCCATGGCGTTTCCTCTGTTTGTGAATATTAGGCTTTTAGAGTATCTCTTCTAGTGGTTGCAACTTCTAGTTTGCACACGGAAGTATATTTTCCGAGTTTGCTGAAGATTTCTTTGCTTAGCTCTCTTTTTGTAGAAAGAACTGTAGCGATCTGATTCTCTTGTTCTCGTGATCAGGCTGGACAAAATATCTGCAGTCTCGACCCAAACCTTGAAAATGGGAGTGGATTCGAGTACATGAAGTTGGATGTTATAGAACCTCAGATGTACAAGTATGATGGCATGAGAGGAGAAGATTTGATTTTCCTTCGTGAGGTATCGATGGATATGGAAAAAGATTCTGGATTTGACCTGGGTTTTAACCCCCCTGCTGATTCTCAGTCGGAATTCCCTGGACCGATAGCTAGCACAACTACAATGATCTGCGTCTGGTGTGGCTTAGAGTTCTCCCATGAGGTCGTTGAGGTCGAATCACAGCCAGATTCCGTAGGTTTCATGTGTCCAGCGTGCAGGGCCAAGATCTCCAAGCAATTCAATGATTTAGAAAATAATTTCTCTGTGAATCCTCGCTACCCTTAAGTTATCAGTATTAACTTGTGATTTCTCTTCTGAACTAAATAGTGTAATTATCCGAGTCATACTAATTCATAGCCATAGGTTAAAATCTGCCTTAGCTTGTAATAGATGCCTTTTGGGGACTACTGATGGAACCGAGTCGCCTTGGGCACGTTGATATATATTTTTTTATTTCGTGCTTTCTAATCTGTAGCAACTAGCAGAAGGGAGCTCGTGTATGACCAACAATTTCTCGAGACAAAGTAGGTTTGTGTAAATATATGTTTTGCATAGTTGTAGGCTTGTAGCTGAAGATCTTTGGTTCTTCCTCGTAAAGGAGAATAGTACTCTAACTCGTAATTCTTCGTTGTACGGAGGGAAGCATCATCTGCTATTTGCTCTGCAGATGGCTCAAATCAAAATGCTGATGTTCAGATTTTACCAATCGTTCTTTTACGCAGGATTTTATAAAAGTTCTTATTCGTTGTAAAACTTACAAGATTCCATCAAGTGGAGTTTCATTCTGACGAAACTAGTGGTGTCACCTTCGGCTGGTCTGTGTAACCCTATACTCCGTACACAACTTGCTTATTGTCTTACAAAGACAAGGAAAAAATCCACTGGCATGATACTTGGGATGCAGCAAGTCATTTGACTCATTAGTACAAACGCAACAGACACGACATAACTTGCTGAGCAGGATCGTAGGATCCTGAAGCAAAGAATGAAAAGGTACATTCGTACATACTTACATAGGCCAGTAAAACGTGAAGGAAAGAATGTCTCCAGTGTCGCATATTATAATGTCAACTGCCAAGTTCTAGAGAACCAGTTTGGAGGGGATAGAATAACTCTAAGAACGACATGCCATCAAAAGACCCAAAACTTGGTATCAGAAGCCTACATAATCATACAACATATCGGTAAGTAACATATCTCCCTGCAGTTTCACTAGGGCGGATAATCTTGACAACTTGTCCACGCTTGAGCCCATAATATCTTGCAATGGGATCATTCATCTGAATTCGCGGCAGCTGAAAAAGGAACACCAGACATCACGGTTACCAAGAGTATTAGAGAGGAAAGAAATAGGAATGGGGAATCAAAAGCATTTCAACAAGGAGAGAAACAAGTTACTCAAACTACTAACCATAGAACGGTCATACTACATCCATGTGGGAAAAGAACTCGCATTTCAGAGAACTCAAATCTACACTAACAATTCTGGTGTATCTTAATTCGCTCCCATGAAGCTGAATTACAGATAGGGGGCTGGTTTGGTTGTACAAAAGAAATTAGATTTTCAGTCAAGTTGTATATCCAAGGAATTTAGAAAGTGCAGCAAGCAAGAAATGTCTTTTGGTTGGAAAAGGGAATTAGAACTTCCCATACAAAAATCTCCACTTGCTTAGTTCCTCCTAGGTAAGGAACTTCCTAAGTTCCTATACTACGCATGTTTATCTAGCTTTAGAAATGGTCACTGACATCAGAGCTCATAACCAACATTCTGCTCAAAAAGGAGAGCATCAGTTCCCCCGTCCATCTATTACAATCCCCCTTCAAGAAAAAAACGAAAAGGAAAAAAAAGGGTCTCTCTTGTATCCAACAAGTCCCGTAGACTAGTAAAGGTCACAGGCAGGCCAAGTACCAACTGTAGGCAGTAGATGGCCACATTCTATAGACCCCACGTCCCCAATGGCCAAAAAGGTCAATCATAAGGTCCCATATGGCATACAGGCGCTCTCAACACAACTTGTGTGCACTTACAGAAGTGCCTTCTCCTAGGGCCTAGGGGTAGGCTATAGTTATCACACACTCAGCCATGAGTGATAGCACTTCTTATTTGAGTTCCTATGATGTACAAGTACTAACCTGAGTTTCCTTTACAGTGTATCTTTGGAGCAGCGTCTTCTTTTCTTCATCTGTTAGCAACTGATGCTCAGGAACAAGAATGTGGTCCTTAATATTAACCAATAGCTCTGCCTCCTGATACAGTAGAAAATAACATGTTATAGAATACGCCAATACGAAGTAATGGCAATATAGGATGGGTTGATGATTGATACATGGGAAATGGAGTTGTGCTTAGGCAACTTAACTCGTAACCAAAAAGTAAGAAACTCATATATTGCTTTCGGCTAATAACAGCAGAAAGAATGATAACTATCTAGGACACTAACAACTTAAAGTCTAGGCTATAATACAATCATTTGTAAACATAAAAGATACGAAACCATGCTCAGACTCTCACTATGAAATGTCCGAAAAGATCACAACCCAGCAACAGTAGTTCAAGCCTCAGAAATCAAGAGCATTAGATGGGCCAGTGAATAAAACACATTCGACATATACCTTCCAAGAACACTATGATGTGCACCAGCTAACATCAATGCTCACAAATGCACAGGTGAAAAATACAGTTCATGCACACTTTTCTCAACCATGCTCCCAACTTCGTGTGTTTACAGAAGGATAGGAACTCACTTCACAGATAGAAAAGAAAAGTAAAAGTGAAGCGTATCACTAACCTGGAAAACTTCCAAGTGGAATTTACCGCTGTATTCGCTAATGGCAGTCTTAGCAAACGGAGTTAAGTCCTGTTGGACCACCAATATAGCTCTGGTAACATTCTCATTTTTCATGATATTGACGTAATTCTTTATTGTTTTAACCCCGACCTTCGGCTCATCGGGGTAGAACACAAAAATCTGCATTGCATCGGAGGTAATGTCTAGTAAGCAAAAAATCACTAACTCTAACTCGCAGGAACATAACACAGCAACCCAACTTTCAAAATCAAACAACACATATTTGAATCTACGATGATAGTAAATTAAATACGGAGCCATGATCCATGAAAATACCTGATCAGAGCTATCATTTCGTCTAGTTTTTTGAATCGAAAGGGCATCCCTTTTCAAGTAATCACCATATTTCTCAACAAACTGTTGCTTCGTCATGTTGAGCTCATAGTCAGAGACAATGTAAGCTCTATCATTCAGCATTTGCATCACTGTCCTCTGAGTTCTATACAGTCTAGTTACCTCATCCTCCGGGGTCGCCATTCTGCCAATACGTGCCAAAAATCTTCGTATCAATCGCAAGCATACAATATGTACGCAACCCCCAAAATATCCTACGACTAAAGTTGTTATTACTTCTACTACATTGCTACTAAAAACCGGAGCAAAATCGTGCTTCAACAACAATCAAATCGCATAACCAAGACCCTATTTTCTCGAGGAATTCCTAAACTATGTCACAATATTGATTATATTTCTTTTCCTCTCCATTGCCTTCGACTTCATCAATTCTTTCCGAACCAAAATTTCGGGTTAAACAGCCCAATTAACATACCAAATTTAATTTACAGTAATTCTACCACAAATTCTACCGTGAGACGGTCTCATACGATGAGACCTCTCACACATTTCAAAACTAACTATTACTTTTCAAAACTAACTTATTTCAAAAGTAACATGCTAATTCATCAAAAGTAACTGATTAATAGGTCTGATACGATGAGACGGTGAACACATTCATAAATAAACTTATGTAATCTAATTATATACGAACACGACAATTACCCAAATTAATTAAAAAAAAAAAAAAAGATAAGGTAAGATAGAATCTTCAGCAAATAATGAACAGACCCTGAATTTATAAACTCCCCAGAAAACTAATTACTGTGGGTAATTCGAATTTAATTGTTTGCTTATCTGGGATTCAATTCAAAGGGGTTTTATAATAAATTTGAAAGGTAAATGTCGAAAGTTTTCTGGTAAAAATCCATCAATAATTAGGTAAAAAAATACATGCCCCGAAATCCCAATTCAAACCCTATTTTTACCAATCAAATTAGACAGTAAATTATACCGTATACTGAATGAGAAGTAAAAGAAATAAAAAGATGAGAGAAACGTGAAGAACACACCTTCAAAGTTCAAACGGAGAGATGAGCAGGGGTGGCGCGGAGAGAGAGAGAGAGAGAGAGGGTTTAAGGTTTTGTGAGGAGACAAAGAAACAGAAAAGAGGAGAGAGATGAAACTAAACAAGTTAAACTGGAAACTATGTTGAAGTGTTCAACTTTACTTTGTCCGACACTTTTTGTTCCACGTAAATACGACGTTACTTATTACATGGGCCTAGCCTAACCTGCCTAGTAATCGATAAGACCTGGGCCTAAAAGTAAAATCAAACCTACACCGATGTTGACCGAGACTTGAACATTCGATTTGAATTGTTTGACTTGACTTTCAAGAGTGAACTTGAAACGATGATTTGGATTTAGCCCGAAACCCAAAGTGATCTACCCCAATCCGAAAATGATCCGGGACATTTGACCCGATATTGACATGAACGAGTTTTGAGCTGACAAACCCAAGTAATTGGTTCTTTTTATCACAAGTTCTCAATTCTAATCACTTGAATAGAATTATGACTTAATATGATCCGGATTGACTATTGAAGTGATCCATTGGCATGAACCGAGTCTAATCGACCAAACCCGAAAATTTAACTATCGATAAACTCGAACTGAGTATACATTTGAAATCGACCAAAGATTTTAATGCCGGAAGTGACCTAATCCGGAATCGATTTGAACGACTCGTTTGCTAGTTCAAAGTACTTCAAAGTTCAAACACCAATTGTCCTTCTTTTCCTATTTGCTGCTTCAAATACTATAGATTTAGCCAAAAAGGTAAACAAGGTCGGTATGTCCGAGTGGTTAAAGAGACAGACTTGAAATCTGTTGGGCTTCGCCCGCGCAGGTTCAAGTCCTGCTGCCGACGCTTCTTTTCTCTCTCAAACTTCTATTTTTCACTTCCTTAGTGAAAAAAATCACAGGTAAGAATTTCACCCCTTTTTTTTTTTTTTTCTTTTTTAGGATGAAATCTATATCATTGCATGTGAACTTTTATTTCAATTATGTGGAAAAATTATTTTGATTTTTTGGGTTGAAATAGTTGTTTATGAATGATTCCTAATTAATGGCATGCAGGAAGAATCCCAATACAATGTTTGAATAATGTCAATATGTTAATATGTCATGCCCTTTAAGTTTTCTTTGAAGCTGGAAAGCAAAAGAAAAATAATTTGATGCTTTGATTCTGATTTTTTAGGTTGAAAAACCTGGACTTTTTTCTGTTAATATTACTGGGTTATATATGTTCTTGCTTTGGAACTTTCATTGGTGTTTAGATATATTTGGGATTTGTTTTGATTTTGTGGGTCAATGAAATTAGACTGTTGAAAATTGAAATTTACAGCTTCATATGAAATTTAGTCATATTACCCAGTTAAGAAATGTTGCTAATACATCTAACATTTATACTTTTTCAACAAGTTACATCAACTCCAAATCAAGCTCTTTGATTTGGAGAGGAATGAAATAAAAAAGTTTGGTTCTTGAGAAACCCTCTACAATGCTGACATCATTTGTCACTGCAGTGGTGTATTAGTGTATACTATACTCGATTTTCTGTGGAAGTCTCGTTATAGTTCGAATACTCATGTGTCTCGATTTTGTCATAGTTCTTTTGAATATTTTGAGAAGAATCCTGTTCATCCTTGTCGGATTCAATTTGACCCCCGTAAATCCTTCTAGAAACAGCCTTTACCCTTCATATCGGGAATACTTGAATTAGCTGCCCTTTTTCTTAAAGGGGGATGGGGAATGAATGGTATGTTTTACAATGTGTAGTGATGTTTGTAAATAGCTGACTGTCATTTCAATTGGTAGTTATGAAAGCTGTTACACCGATTTATAAGTCACTGATTCCCCATTGGTGACTTAAAAACATCGTTGTGTTGTGCTTTTTGCTTTCCTCTCCCCACCCCGTTCACCCCCCTTTTATATGTCTTCTCCTCATAGCATTTGTACCTGACTTCGATGGAGACTGTTCTATCGGTAATCTTGTTGGTATAGTTGAGTCGGTTGTTAGATAGGGAAAATTAGCCAATGTTTTCATGATATTGGTATATGGAATATGTGCTGTAGTTTATGACTTTACGCAGATGCAAGTACTTTATATGATCATCTGTGTTGACTAAGTTAGCCTTCTATCCTTTTCTGTTGGTATTTTAATCCTTATGGAATAGCAATACTGATGGCATAGCATTTTCGTCCATTAGACAGGTGAATGTATTTTCACATGCATGAAGCGTAATGTGATGTTAGACCTGGACCCTGGAAAAATCTAGCTTGCTATTTTGTAGTTTCAGTTGCTTTGAATATTCTCAGGTTGTCTTTAAAACACTGACCTTTTGTTTTCTGCCTTAGGCATTGTAGTAAGTGGGTATCAAAGACCTGAATACATAAATAAAAACCTCGATACTGTATAAGCAAGTAAAGCATCTGATGCGAGAGACTTTTAAAGCAATACTACCCAAAAAAGATATACCTGCAGACATAAAAGTTTGACGATGGTAGAGTATTGCCGTTTTTCATGTGAAATTTCCTTTTTAAAGGAAAAAGGGGAAAGCACCTGTGGACGAAGCAAGCACTCAAACGTTTCCATACTCGTAATGTGTTTTAACAGCCTGGATTTTTCAAACTTTTGAGTGAAATAGGATTAGTTCCACTTTGAGCTCCAAGGTAAGACTAGGTTTTATTAGTCTGAGATTCGATAAACACTCCCCTCACTATGTCTGTCATTTCTTATGGCATATCTTGATCGTCATTACCTTGGATTCTCATATAAGAATGAATAGACTAGTGATCCAATGTGGAAATTGCAGGCTAGAGCATTTTGCAATCAGAAGAACTGATATTTTTTGTTGCTCGAGATGCCATTCCCTAATACCCGTACAAAGACATGAAGTACCAAACTGCACTACTATTGTGACAAACAGAAGTGTGAAATCCTCCCCGTTGCAGAAGCTCAAAGGCTCCGGTGAGATTCAGTGGAGAAATGTTGGTCTTAGAAGTCCTTCAGGATCGCCAGTATATAAGCTTTTGGCAAATGAAAGGCCAAAAGCTTCCTTTTCAATGTTCAATGCGTGTCCTAGAGTCTTATGTGAAGCAAGGCTGGGAAAGCGAGCAGTAATTTGTGGAGTGAGCTACAAAAAGCAGAAATACAAGCTGAAAGGAACTCTTACTGATGTCTACAATATAAAAGACCTTCTGATGTACAAGTATCATTTCCCAGAGCATGTGATTAGAGTTCTCACAGGTAATTAAAACTGTACTTCAGTAAATTTATACTTAGTATATGGTTAGGAAGGCCACATTCTGACATTGATGATCGTCATGTTCTAATAACTTCATGAAGATGAGGAGTGAAGTATACGTGCAAGATTCATAATAATTGCTCTTCAACTTCCAACTTTCATTCATGGAAAGGGGTGAAGCATGGTATTGAGTATTGACTATTGAGAAATTAGTAAAGGATGTCAAAGTCCACCCCACACGGCCACACGGGATAAAAAGAGCGCAACCATTGTCTTACACACATTCTTTTAGATTTGTTTTCGGTTCTACAGCTTCTACTACTCCGGTGACTTCTTTGGAGAAACCATTGTCTTAGGCACATCCTAGTGCACTGACCCATTCTTTTTTAATTATCTTTTTAGCAAAAAATGGTGTGCAAACAGTTGCCCTAATTGATAAGCATGATGAAACTTTGATAACACGTACAGTAGCAGAAATTATTACTTCTGGATTGCATTTCATCCGGTGATATTGGAACTTGATGGTTTGGAGCGGTTGTCAACGGGCTTGTTTCCACTTTTCCTTTGCCTATTCATGTTTTTTCATAGGGTGCTGTGCAGGAGTCTCTACGATCTTCGAAATTTCATGGCGTACACAAGACGGTTACTAGATAACGATTCATGTTAGCCGACTTCAAATCATTTTGGGAATAAGGCTTGGTTGTTGTTGTTGTTGTTGTTGTTGTTGTTGTTGTTGCTGTGCAGGAGTCTCTACGATCTTCTCTCTGTTTTTCCTGGTGATAGTTATCTTATGAACATGTCGATTATTTGATTATGTGTAACTGCTAAAGCTAAACCAAATATTGAACTTGAACAGAGGAGAATGATCTAGATCGAGTTCCCACTAAAGAAAATATTGAAGAAGGGTTGAGATGGCTTGTAGAGGGATGCAGACCAGGGGATTCTTTGGTATTTTACTTCTCAGGACATGGTTTGCGCCAGCCTGATTTTGATAATGATGAGCTTGATGGATTTGACGAAACACTGTGCCCCGTGGATTTTAAGACGAAAGGAATGATCTTTGACAATGATCTGAATGACATGATTGTAAAGCCTTTAATTAGAGGGGTAACACTTCATGCAATCGTTGATGCGTGCCATAGTGGAACCATACTTGACCTTGAGTATCTGTACAGTCTTAAACAGTTAGTATCTTTTGCCCGCTTCTCTTAAGTTAAACCTAAGCAATATTCCCATGTTATTTAGAATATTTACTGTGAGCAATATATTATGGTACAGTCTCGTGCTTTCTGTCTGGTAAAGTCTGGGTAATGATTTATGGTTAATTTTTCTTTGTTACGCAACGCAATACATGACTTCTTCTAGCTGTCAACTAAAGATGGCGGACTCCTATCTGAATGTATAAATTTTAGAATAAGATTTCTTTGTTGGAACCATGATAATATAAATAATACGAAATCTGATGATGAGCTCGTTCCTGATATTTCCCTACATATTATCAGGAGAAAGTGGTTGGACAACCGACCTCCATCTAGAGCAAGAAAATGTACAAGTGGTGGTCGTGCTATCTGTTTCAGTGCTTGCCGTGATGATGAGATGGCCACTGATAGTAATGTGAGCTCCAAATTTCATTGAATTATATAAAATCGGAATTTCCAGTTCTTGTATAGGAAACGGCATATGGCGAAACTGTGATCTCCCTGTATGCTATTTGTGTGGTTGAGTTTTCATTATTTCCCATAACATAACTGCAAAGTGTCTGGAGACCTTGCACACCCCCACCCTGAACTCAATCTTCATTTGTTTCGTGATTTCGAAAACATTGGTGATTTAAGAAAGATTGGATTTTTCTTATTTGTCGCAAAATAAGTGTTTTCACTTGAGCTTAGAATACATTTGGTTCAAATTGCTCTATATTCCATTATTCCTCTCATTTGGACTGTTAAAAAATTGTCAAATTTGTGCAGGCTTTCACAAAAAAGGCCATGAGCGGTGTCATGACTCATTGTTTCATTCAGACCATTTTGACTAAACCAAACTTGACGTACATGGAACTGTTAAGTTCAGTACGAGAGACCATTATGGAGACCTTTGCGTCTAGATGTTTCAGTTCCAAGCTCATTGATAAGCTGTTTCACCGCAAGTTATCACAGGCAAGCTTTTTCCTTCTGAAATCCGTATTCATCTTTTTGCACTTTCGACTGACTGGGAGGGCAACATGAGCATTATTCTGTTGTGCAACGCCATTGTGTAGGGAAGTTTCGTCATGATCTCTTTTATTTTTCTGATTGTGCAGGAGCCACAGCTATCTTCTTCTGAAGTTTTTGACATTGAAGATACAAAGTTCACGTTGTGATCTGCTTGATGACATATATAGTAAGCTTATAACAAGTACTCTTTCAATTTCATTATTGACAGTAAATTCTGCCAATTTTCACGTATTTTATCAACTAATTGTGTGCAGCAGTACCAACTATTTATTGAAAAGTTTCTTGTATCTTGTTGGAAACGGCAATTATTCGTTAATGTTTACATTACCAGATTATGTTATATGCTTTACTTCATTCCTTAGGAGCACATATAGCTGCCATTGCATTTAGTTGCTTTTTGAATGATTTGGAGAAGATCAAGTCATCTGATATCTAGGATTGGTGCTGAAATTAGCAATTGATGACCAAATAACTTGCATTAGGTAAGAACATTACGCTCCTAAAATCCAAAGCCTATCGTATTCCTCTAGTTCTGCTGGTTTGCGTCATAGTTGTGAAATTACTAACCTTACAACTTTCTAACCTGAACAACCTAGTTCATTACGACAGCAGAAGCTTGCGAGAGATAGTACACCACCGGATGTAGGAGCCATAAAGATTAGGCCAGTCTGAGGAGGGGCACCGAGTGAAGTGGTGCAGCCAAACTGACATGACTTTTTCTTGCATTTCTTGATCCTCAAGCATGTTGATTATCTCTTCGAGAGCTCTTTCGACCTCTCCTCTCTCACTGATGCTCAGAGTGGGCGTATCAGTGCCATTGCTGGCTTGGCACAGCAGCGGCAACCATGTCATAAGCAACCTCATGTTTGTGTGTTTCTGCTGCTCCCATTCTTCTCCATTGCTCTGTTGATTCTTACCCAATTCCCTGGCTTTTTTGATCAAGAATGCTGCCAAATAGGAACATGTTAGAAAAAAAATCCCTTTTTACTGATATACACCATGGAGATAAGATTTTGCACTTATATATTCCGAGACTGCTTTTCCAAGTCTAGCTTTGGGAGTTCCGACTCACATAGATGTGAGGGTAAAAATCGCTTTGTTTAGAGAGGCCATATACTGTGTAAATCTTTGAGGAAGAACCCATAATAATGCCATGATTGAGAGGTATGAGCACCATAACAGTGTGTCGTGTTGATGCATACTATAATCCACCGTATACTTAATGGGGTTCCATCCACATCAGCGCGAAATTACAGTATGCATCAATATAAGACAGTATTGTGTTGATCATTGTTGCATGATTAATAAGGCAATAGCTCATGGACCTCCTATCTCATTGATTGGACGATATGGGTTTCCTCACTGCAAGGAGGTCTGGCTTTGGGCCCCATATCATATCCTATGTTAAGACAGTAGACATGTCGTGTAGAATCTTTTATCTAAGGTACATGAATCCCACCTAAAGATCTGATTTTGGTGCCCGATAAATTTTGGGAAGGCATAAATCCAAGATATAAATAGACACTTGATTAAGTGTGGCCGTTCAGTTATGGCGTGATGATAACATTACCCTAAATTTTCGTTACTACTTTAGAAGAGTTTTGTCGACATTTATACTTCCTCGATTCCTCCCAATTCGGGAAATCGGGTATTCTCGACTTTCCCTATCTAACCTTTAGCACCAAGGAAACCATTCTTTCTTTCATCGTTTTATGCCGTCATACTTCGTGATTGAATTCCCCATTCTCCCTCCACTATCTAATCCTAGAACTTTGCGGACACTGACTGATTAATTTGTCTAATTAGTACTCTAATTACCGACATTTTCTACCAAGTGGTCCAGCGTAACGATTACTCATCTTTAGGTGCACCATTACTAACCATACATTTCTATTTTTTTTTTTACGTGATCGTCTAAAATTAGTTCTCAATCATGGAATCTAGAGAGTATATGAATATACTTTGAAGAAGAACCTTTGAAAAATTTACTAAAACTCCTAACCTGTTAGCTTGACTAGCGAGGCTTGAACCCGCGGTTCGGTTGACAAAGCCAACCAACCCAAATTAGAAGCCCAAGCCCATATCTCCACGGCCACCTCCCCTCCACCACTAGCCTCCAACTTTTGGGCCAACCAGAGCAGCTCGGCCGCCGTCTTCTCGGCAAACACCGTGTTGGGTCCACATGGCCCACCACTACCCTCCTTTGCACCACCCCACCCTTGAACCATCCTCACAACACGACCCAATCCAAAACTACCCAAACCGAATCCAGGCCCAAACCCAACATCATTTCCTTGGCCCATTAACTCGGACTCAAGCCCACAAAGCGATCTACCGAAAGCTTCACGTAAAACCGTGCAATTAACCTGCCTAAGAGCCTCCGAACGCTCCATGAGGTTATCATCGATCAACTTCTCGGCCAAACATCGAACCATCTCGTACTTTCTCGAGCTCACGGGCACGTCACTTACTAGCGTAAGCAGCTGGTTCATAGCACGAGCAATGGCTATATCGCTATAGCCATTGCTCGCATAGCTATTACGTACCAGCTGCTTATCGCTAGATGCATGGTACGCACCAAAGTTGCGACTTTGGTGCGTATCTGCATTAAAACTAAAGGGTAAAGGGAAAGGGAGAGAGTTTATGATGTGTAGGATGACGAAGAAGACGGCCACGAGGAGTTGCCTAAGGAGTTCGAGAAGTTTGGATTTTTGAGCGAGGGAGATTAGAGATTTGTCTGCTGATGATAGTAGTGGTGTTATCAAGTTACGGTGGACGAAGAGTAGAGGAGACGATGATGATGAAGAGCTCTCCAACATCACCCCCATCTTTTTTCTCTCCCTTGTTTGGCGTAAACTTGAAGGTTTTAATAACGTTTTATAGAAGTTGAAATTCTATGATTGTTCGATGTAAATTATAAGGTAACTTGTGAGTTGTGAGGAAACAAGTGGTGTAGCTATTAAGTTGGTGGCTGTAAGAGAGGACAAATTAGTTGGAGTTGAGGTGGTGTTGTTTCCTCTGGACCGTTGAAATATACAAATACTATTATATTGGTTTACTGGTTGAAAAATCGTAAATGTTTAGGTAAGACGATGGGATCTAAACTTTCGTTAAATTAAGTTTTACTCGAAACTCGATGACCACCGTTATTAAGTCGCATTACTTAATTGGCTTGAAACCACGGTGATAATGTAAATTTACAAGTAGCCCATCAAGTTTTTCCCTCATTGAAACGCTACTACTAATTAATCTTGGATCTTGACCACCTTTCTGACATATGGTCGTGATGTTATCCCAGAAGCATGGGAGGAGTAACAGCCATTGAAATATATAATTGAAATAAACTATAGACAGCTGGCCGGTATATTTCAGTCGATAAAAGAATAATTTGCGTCAGATCCTGATTTTGAATGCATGTGTCATGTGTGCAATATCGTGGTAGAAAGCGATATGAACCTACGATTTAATGATATGAGCCATAAGCTTCGTAAAAGAGTAGTGCAATCGCTCTCGTCTAACTATAGCTAGCATTTCTCGTTGTCATATATAACCGTGTTTTACAATAGTTGATTTAGACGCGAAATTTGGTTGCCTAAACACCATTTCCTGCAAAATTTGACAAAATTGGTCTGAAAACTGATTCAATCAAATTTTCTTTGCTTTAAGAGGCAGGAAATGATGTACTACTCATCGTTGATTAAAATTGTATGCATATGACACATCAAATGTTGCATGCTAAATGGCTATACAAATCACAAAAAGGTATTTCCTCGGTTTTTTCTGGAACCTACATTAATAAATCCATGAAAACGAGGAAATAACAGATATACATGCAAGTTCAACGATGCCACCATTCGATAGTAGTAGGATCTTTGGGCACTAAGGTCGTAGAAGAAGGGGGTTTCTGAGACTGATCAATAAGAAATGATTTCAGATGCTTTACAAATTCGCCGGACTTTTCTATATTCAATGCATGCCCTGCATTCTTGATCACTACTAACTGGGCATTGCTCCCCAAATGCCTGCTCACCACATCCAAATAAATATAGTCATTTACGTAATCCAGTCGTTAAACAGAATATAATGTTGCGTTTAGCATCACTCTTACTAGAAGTTCGTAACTAGTAAGAAGAATTTTTAGCTATATACAGATTAGACCTTAAGAAATGTACCTTTGTAGTCGATAGCCCAACTCTATGGGGAATATTTGATCTTCCTCCCCCCATAGTATCATTGTAGGCTGGCAAGGTAGATTTTGGGTAAATAATTAGTTATGGCCATCTCTAAAAGCCGAGATATGATCTACACATCGATTTTCCATTGTAGAACAACATTTTGTATATAAATCGAAACAGAATCACATACCTGAGAGATTTTTGGTAACGCTAAAACTTCTCTATCCTTGAGAATTTGCTCAATCAACTCCTTTTTCTCTTTAACGTGACGTTTACACATTACCTGCAAGTAAAAAAGGGCAATATCGATCAACATACACAATAACCTAAACTATTTGGTGTACTCTAACTTCGTTAGCTGGGATTGGTAACAATTAGTTTTAACTTTTAATATGCGGAAGAAAATAAAACTAAATGTACGTTTACAATTCAAGGGACACGAAAAGATCGATTAATTAGACGACTCACGTTTATAAAATCCGTCAAAAGCCAATTGGGCACACCCTTGGGAGGTCTAACAAAGGAAAGCCTCATCAACTCTCTCAATTTATCAGCACTTTGGGGCATTAAGATCTTGCTCGCCTCTTCTAAGTCTCTAACCTTGAACAAACCCTCCTTCATGTCCTTCTCTTCAAGACACACCCCTGTGCAACACAACACGGCCTTCTCGACCGCCTCGGGAAACTGAGTCGTCATGCTATATCCTACAAAACCGCCGTAGCTTATCCCTACAAAGCTCATTTTTTGAGCTCCATGCATGTCCATTAGCTTCATCAAGCACCTTGCTTGGAAAGCCTCTGTTCTCTCTTGTCGTGTTGTATATGACCTCCCAAAGAAGAGTAGGTCCGGTACAAAGACCTGCACATTTAACATACATGGACAAATCTAGAATTTGAGATTCGAGGTAGCGAAGTTATGTAATTTAGATTAGTCTATAAAAAATCCGGATGTCTCAGGGAACTTTTTTTTTTGTTCGATAGTTGTTAAAGGATTAGCAATAGCACAATGCATGCACAACTTTTCCTTCACGTATGACTTCTATTGTTGATGGTATGACTACTAAAAACAATTTATCTTATGACGAGGTGGCTGGCCAAATTGGTATTCTATACATATTTGTCAACTAACTTAACCGATAAAGTTGTATATCGCCGTAATTACAAGAGGCTCACATTAAATTTGGGGATGAAATGGTGGATAGCATCAGCATATTGCCACAGAGCATTGGCTCCAAAGCCATGAACCAAGAGAAGGTTAGGCTTAGATTCCTTGAAAACCTTAGGCACCCAACAATGTATGGTGGTTCCTTCGCCGAGATCCGACGTGACGGATTGGAGGCCGGAGAAGGAGAAGCTGTACCGGTACAACCAGTCCCTTGATGCCGTAAAGCTCAAGTATCTGGTTAATGTTGGATTCCCCATTGAATTGGAACCTTATTGTAACAACAATGCCTTCACATCAAAAATTACTAACCCTATGTTTTGTTTTCAAAATTGATGATTTAACAGCATTGTTTTGAGTATACAAAAGTCCCAACAATGTTTGGAGCTCTTTTCAAATCCACCAAAATGTTTGTTTCTAGATTTTGTTTGCGTTATATTAGTCTCTTTTATCTTTCTTTTTTTTGTTGGATGGAAAAAAAAAAATTGTTGGATGAAAGATAGGATTTCTTTTTGTTAGCAACTAAAAATGTCATAGGAACTCCCAAGAAATCGGAGAATTGAGGGTGTTGTGTCTTGTATGGACAAACTTCAGTTTAGTTACGTATACCGAACTCCCGTCGTTCACCTTTAAACATCGGATACCTTTAGAGACGCTTATTAAGAACAACTAGTTTTGAACCCCGTGAAATCACGGGACTCTTAATAGACCAATTTCATATACATAATGTCTTGTTATTTAGTAT
>JBBYHQ010020905.1:0-10058 GCA_038382645.1 Spergularia azorica | reverse complement strand
AAATGATAATTTCCTAGTATATAATATCTTGTTTATATTGTAATATAGATAATTTAGATAATTGTATAATTTAGATATTTGTGTTATCTTGTTGCCTAGTTTATAGGATTTACCCTAACTAACTTAGGTAGGTTGTTATTAGCATTCACACTCTTGTATCATGTATTTATACCCATCTTATTAATGAGAATGATTAAGCTTTTCACCATCTCATTCTCTCCTCCTCTCCTCCTCAACATTTATCCGTCTTTCATAGCCTTCTCCCCGGACGACCGTCCGCCGATGCCCCACCATTTCCCACCCATTTTCGCCAATTTCAATTCCATGTCGATTTGCTAATTAATGGTGTCTACTGGCTGAAGAATAGACTTGCTTTATTGATGTGGTTATAATAATGTAATCTGAACATAGGAATGAGGAGCGCGCCACGTTGTGTATCTATGGTGTTAATAGTTTCAATTCTAATGTCAATTTGCTAATTAATGGTGTCTACTTGCTGAAGAATATGGGTAGGCCGGTAGCGTATGAAAGAGCTGGAGGCCGCCGGACTGTAAACTTAGGCGACGAAGGTTGAAGATGGTGTTTTTTTTTTTTAATGTGTTAATTCAATTATAAATATTTAATTATCATACAAACTGGCAGTGAGAAAATTGTGGAGCAAGTGGTGAAAGACAAATTAGTGTCCACAGGTCATGGGTTCAAATCCCCTTATTGACGGTTTTAATTTTTTTTTTTCTACAGTAGGTCTTATGGGAGAATGTCTCTCAATAATTTATTAAGAAACCAACCATGTTATATATACCCTTCTACCCACTAAGGGTCTGTTTGGTATCGTTTTCTGTTTTCCGTTTACTATTTTTTTGAAAACCAAAGTCCAGTTTTTGAAAACCAGAAAAAGTGGTTTTCAGTTTCCAGTTATCAGTTTTCATTTTCTGTATGACTATTATAGAAACATAGAGTTTAAATTAATTTTTGCAACTTATTTAGCTAAATTTTTTATGCAAAAAAACCAAAAACTGAAAACGGCAGTGATACCGAACGGACCCTAAGATTTTCCCCTTTCGTTTTCAGTTTTTAAGTAGCTATGTTCGGAGCTACTTCTAGATCAAATGAAATACCCGTTTACCTTAAAATCAAGTGGAGTTGGTAGAATGCAATGCAGAATAGAAAATGTACTAATTTTTACAACAAGTGTACAACCCATTTGGTCTAAAAGTAGCTCCGAACATGCCTACTCAAAAACTGTTTTCGAAAGGAGGAGATCATTATGGGTAGGATGGAGTATATCGTGACCCCGTTTATATAATTAGTGACCCTTACTACTTTTAGTAATCGCTTTACTTAACGATCTCGACACTTAATCTAAAATTTGCAAAGCGGTGACTCATAAATTTTACCTAATTTTATATCATGGGATTCTCCAAAATCATAGATGATGTGATTTATAATAGTAAAGTAATACCATCACTAAAAGTATTATCGTGGTTACAAACAATGTAAAAAAAGTTACTTTGTAACACAAGATAATGGTCTCTCAACAAATTATTGAGAGACCGTCTTTTATGAGACTTGTATTTTTTTTACTTATTAATTGTGGTAAGCTATAGCCATCAACGCTAATGTAGTCGCCTATGTATATATGTTATAAACTTGTGAATTTAAGTTGATTTTGTGTTGTTGATTTAACCCACTACGACATGAATATTGTTATTATTAGTATCATAAATAAATCTCATAAAAGATGACAATGATTTTAATAAATTGTTTGGATAGTTTTTACAATGATTTTAATTTCTCATAAAGTATCACATACTCGGCTAATTTAGAAGAATGACGTTTCTAAAGCAAGTACAATACATCCCAACCAGTACTCCTCTTAAACTAATGGGCAAATATGTGTCCTCCATTTGAGAGATAATCTGTTCATAATACATATTATACTAAATCATAGGGATATATAGTGTAGGCTCACCCCACCTAAGGAGTCCACCCCCTAAAATCTCCATTTTATTTGTGGCATGCGTCCCAAACCAACACTAGACTCGCGACTAATATGAAGTTGTCTATTTTAAACCAAACCCGCACAATTTTAAAATTGGTTTGTTATGTACCTTTTTTTTTTTATTGGTTCAGCCTTTATATATCTAGTCGTTTAGAGAGGTGGCTGATTTTGCTTTTCTAATTCAAACATAGTTTTTGTGTTTTTCAATTATACACTCTGTATGTATGTAGTAGTACCCCATATTATTATCTTATTCGTACTTGGTTAAGGACAAATCTTTAAGCCTTGCGTTGGATATTCTTTAAAACATTAGTTCAAAATAGTTAAACTAGTATTTGGATCAAAGAACAATGAGAAATGATAATTATATAAGTTAGTTGCATTATACTGATGAATACTACAAACTGATTGTACGCTTCAACTATTGTTTACTAGAAAAACTTGATCTGATGTTCATATTTATTATTAAATTATTAAAAACCTAATAAACATAAAGTAAAAATGTTGAAATTAAACTTTCTTAATATGATAAGCTTTTGTAATTGTTAAAATCATCAGCTCAAAATTTTTATAAATTCAAAACGTTTGATTTGTTTTAAAGTTAGGGGATTCAATTTTATTTTTATTTTTTTATTCAAAATTTTGGCACAAAAGATGAAAATATAAAAAGTAGTTTTCAAAAAATTGGGTTAAAATGTTGGCCCAAATGTAATTCACGTACAAAAAATAAAGAAACGAAATATGTATTAAAAAATCGAATGTAATTCACGTTAAAAAAAAGGAACTAAAAATGAATTAAAACAATCTGGAAAACATAACGAAAAAAGGAAAAGAAATATATTAATAATGTATTAAAATATCAAATATTATTCACGTTAAAAAAAAGGAACAAGAAATGTTTTAAAAAATCTGGATAAAAAAACGAAAATTGGAAAGAGAATATTTTTAAAAATCTGACTAAAAATAGACGATAACAAAAAAATGTAAACCAATTTAGCCAAGTCAATTTGTTGATAGATATCTATTAACAAATATATTAGTATTCAGTTACCAATTTAGCCAAGTCAATTTAGCGGTTTTTAGAATTGAGAATTATTGAATAATTCTGATTTGATCTTTACCTATCAAACAAACATTTTAACCGTATATGTCCGTGTATAGAACCATTGTTTTTTTATAACGTCTAAAAAGAGTAATAAAACATACACGATTACAACTAATTTAATAGAATCTTCCTACCAACTATACCTAATTTATGTGCTTCCTCTATTTCTTTTCGATCAACCTTCAAAATAGTGCATATGTACGTGCATAGCACTATTGTTATCCACTAGTTTATCACATATTCATGTTACACCAAAATGATTAATGAGTCGCGAGTCATGAGCCCATTAATCAAGTCTTTTGACTCCCTCCACAGAAGTATAACGAGTAACTAACTTTCCAACTCCCAGACTTTCCTCATGAGCCAAGAAAACTATATAAAAATACTAGAATGTGACATGGCCAATCTTATCCACAAGGAGCATGACCAAAATTATTACTCTTACTATATTGGTCACTGCAGCAATGGCGGTATCTTAAGTGAGTGCTACGTGGCAGATTTCAACTGAAACACGTAACATAGGTGGAAGAGAATCCAAATCTCGTACGAAACTTGACTTTGAAAAAGTAGTGGGGACGCTAAATTTTGTAAAGAAAGAGCAAGCAGTGGAGGCTAAAGACGGCGCGCGGTGACGTTGAGAGGTGTGTCATGACTCATGAATCTTTATTCACAAAGTCCCATCTTATGCGTCCATTTTCCTACAGTCTACAGCCTGGTATTGCCGACATTCTAAGCATTTCGTATTGTTGCCTGGTCAATCTTGCCGTGCTCTTGCCTCGGCAATGTATACGGAGGAGTGGTTAGCCCGAGTCGAGTGTTGACTCCGTTTCATTCATTTCTTATAGTATTTGGTTTAGAATTTTAAAAGAATAGTTATTATTAATCTGTATGTTATACGAAATTATTACATATGCAAGTAAATTATTCGTAACTTTGATAAATTATGCGATTGTCTTTGAACCAAATGAGAATGGTTAGCGTTGGGCTATGGTCCTATATTATGAACCAAAATTATGCAAGTATTTATATTTAATCCTTTGCCTCACATACACTGTTATGATACACCTAAGTTGGATCGTGGCAGCAAGGTCACTCTGCCACTATGATATGCCTAAGTGACCTAATTCTTTTCACATTTTGCATAAGGTACCCATGAACTCATGGTCTTTATTCTTGAAAATAAAAGATTAATTAAAAACAGTTTGGAAATTTAATACAACGAATCCCATTATTTTCCTTACATTTGAGTAAAAGAAAAAAAAAAACAAAGCAAAATAAACCTATATTTCCCGAGGTCACGACTCTCATTCAAAGTGGTTGTTTAGTTGCATACGGGAATTCGTAATTCCCATGAGATGTCACTTCGAAGGAAATTTCTCAAAATTCTTTGCTTAAATGTAAGAAATGAATTCCCACATGAATTTTTCAAGAGGCTTGGTAAGCCAATTCCTCCATGTTATAAGAATTGGAAATTCCCATGAATTATGAATTTCCATGATTTTGGCAACCAAACAACTCCACATTTTTTAATTCATGGAAATTCTAAATTGCTACTTATTTGCCAACCAAATGACAACAAAGAATTTAGAGCAAAACTAATTTTTTCTGGATTATAACTCCTTTGAAATACGTCATCTTCGAACCTAAAATAACGATTAGAAATCTCAGTGGTCGTTTGGTTGCATACGGGAATTCAGAATGGCCGTGAAGTTCCACTTCCCAAATTTAGGCAACCAAACAACTCCAAAAAATTTTATTTATGGGAATTTTGAATTCCCATTATTTTGAGTGGCAACCAAACGACCACAGAAAAAATTCTATCACCTTCTATTTCGATTAGAAAGTTCAGAAAAAATTCTATCATCTTCTATTTGAATGACCATCAAGGAGAAATAATTAACAAAGAAGATATGCTCGATATACTTTAGTACAACTCAACTGTCCACACAAACTTTAGTGACATGCATAGATGTATTAATAGACTTGGATCATTCCTGGCTGGTGCTCAATAACACTTATCTATCACCAGGTGATGCCTCGTTGATTGCTCCCGTATCACGCATAGTCAATGTTGTATCCCTTACATAAGATGTTCCGTTCTCAGTTTCTCTCCCAATCATTCCACCCCAATTCCCTAAGTCGTGAACGATAATCATGCAATCTCAATCCATTCTTGATACAACCTGCCGCATTAGGGTACTAGCCTATTTACGGTTCCTTAGTATTTGCCTTAGATTCAGGCAAAATTGTAAGAAAATCGGGTCGAGTCATTTTGGGTTTCAATCAATTCGAATTTCGATTGTCAGTTTCGAGTTCCATTCGGAAGTTCGGGTCGAATGGGCGCAGTCAAGTTCGTCGAGTCGGATCGGCATCAAGCGGGTCATTTCGGGTTAGGTCTTATTTGTTCAAAATGAACTTTCGAGTCGGGTCGGTATTGATTCGGGGTTGCTATTGGGTTGGATTTTGTTGATTAATTAAATTTTGGATTGTGCCAAGTTTGTTTCAATTCGATTCATAATTGGGCTACTTACGGATGATTATTTATGTGCGTCATTTCAAAATTTGATCAATATTTTTTTGTTAAATTTAGGTGAAGTTATTTACTAAGTTAAAACGGTCAAAAGCCATACTAAATTGTTTCGATTTAGATCATGATTAAGCTTAATATTATATTGTTGGGCGGGTCACCGCGAGTCGGGTTGGGTCGGAGTTAAGCTGGACATTATCAGGTTATTTTGGATTTCAGATCAACTTTGCTAGCTCTATATATTACCGCATATACTATATATATAGCTCATGAGCACCCCTTTTGTTAACATTTTGTTCTTAACCCATTTTGTTAATGTTTTTATCTCAAAGGACATTCCAAAACAAATTCTTGTTGTTGATACGTACTTGAGGTGAAGAAAAATTTCTCTCAGAGGCCCCTCTTCACCACAACATAAAAATCTAGAAAGATCTCCTCAAATAACATACTCCCACCCAAACATGCCAAATTGCCAACCCATCGTCCTCTGGGGCTCTGACCTCAGTCCCTAAAAAAAAAAAAAAAAATCCCCGCTCTCTCACCACTAAAACAGGCAAAAAGCAATAAAACGTGTTGAAAATCACAAAAAAAAAAAAAAAAAAAAAAAAAAACAACCGTGAAAAACCAGCAAAAAAACGAACAAACATAAAAAATAAAACTAAAAAATAAAAACCAAAAATTGCCCAAAACACCTCATTCTCACAGCACAATACACACACAGACACCCTTTTTGTCCTTTAATTTCTTTTCATTTATTCCCCCCGTCCTATAAAAATACCCAATTCAACCCTCCACTAGTTTTATCCAAAACTTTCCCCCATTTCACAATCATAAACCCCCCTTCCTCCCTTTCCTCCCCACCAACCCCCCGTCCACATTAAAAATCTAATCACAATCGTATAACTTATACTTTCCACAACCATATTCTAAACATTTAATTCAAATATTGGTGGATGATAGGCGGCGTGGAATCGGAAAAGTGGACGAGGGCGGAGGACAAGTTGTTCGAGGAAGCTCTTGTCATTTTCTCTTCTGAACAAGCTGAGGATTTGAAATGGAAGAAGATTGCTGCTCACGTGCCTGGGAAGTCTCCTCACGAGGTCAAGGACCATTACGTTGATCTTCTTCATGACGTTGACCAGATCGATTCTGGCCGAGTCGAACCTCCGAGTTACTCCGACGAGTTATCTTTCTGGGGTGCTGAGTCTCGTCCCAGTCAGATTTCTTTCGGGGGTAGTATCGGAATTAATAACAATTGTAAGGGTGCCGGTGGTAATAAGAGCGGTACTGATGTTGAGCGTAAAAAGGGTACTCCTTGGACTGAAGAAGAGCACAGGTTTCTTTTTAATTTATTTTTAATAAGCTGATTGTTGAGGCTCATTTTTATGTTTTTATTATAGCTTAAATGACAAGTTAAAAATGATTAGAATTTTTTGTGCAATTCTGTCTTGTTAAATTTGACACTTAAAATATGTGAAAAATGACAATTTATGAGATTATGTCCTATGGTGTGATTTTTGATTGATTTTGGGACTAAAGTGGATTGAAATTGGATGTTTTTTTAATTTTAAAATGTTTGATGTGTTTTGGGGGAAAAAAATGTAGTAATTTGGTCTTCAAGTTCTCGTCTTTATAGAGTAATTTAAATTGAATTGGGTACTGGCCGATGTTTAATTGTGGTAAGAGTCCCCAGATTATTTTATAATTTACTGTTTTTGTTTGTGATTTTAAGAATTTCGTAGTGTTTTATTTGTCTGGAAATAAAGCGTAGATTGAGTGAGAACATTTGATTTCCACATTCTCAAATGATTACAGATTTTCACATTTCCGTTTCCAAACGCTACGGTGAGGTTAACTCATATCGTACTTATGCTGAAGTGTAAAGTGTTCGACATTGGTAGAATGAAGCTTAACCGTGACATAGAGTTGGTGAGGAAGGTTTGATCCCCTTGTCTGAAGTTGTGCTTGTTAGGCTGAGAATGCATCGATATCTTCGATTTAATGCATATGAGCTGGTCGCGTTGTTGGGACATTTTGTTGGTGGCAATAGATATGTAGAGACATTTGGCTGAAGTTTGATTGGTGTTAAACTTTGGCGTATAGATTTTTTTTGTGGTTTGGTTAGATGGTATGATTACTAGTTAGAGTATCTGGCAAGAGTCGAATACTCTTTTGGCTGGCTTATTTCGGTATCTATCAACCTAATACAGAATAAATAAGCTGGCTTTTTGGGGTGGTCTATACCTAAACTCTGCTGTGTTTGGTGGGTTGTTAGAGCTAAACATAGATTTATATGTGTACGAGGGATAAACATAGTAGTTTATTTTATTTGCTCTTTCTATAATTATTCCCTTGATCAAATTGTTTCATTGTATAATAATTAATAACCCTTTGTGATTTGGACATATTTGTGTATTAAGCGTTCGGTGATTTTGAGCCTGTTTAGTTTAGTCACGCTCATCCTGGTTCTGCATGTGACAGGCTTTTCCTGATCGGGCTTGAGAAATATGGCAAGGGTGACTGGAGGAGTATCTCAAGGAATGTGGTGGTAACTAGAACACCCACCCAGGTGGCTAGCCACGCACAGAAATATTACCTCCGGCAGAACTCAGGCAAGAAAGAGAGGAAGAGATCAAGCATCCACGACATCACCACTGTGGACGACAAATCTGCAGCACGACCAGCAGTAGAACAGAATTGGATTCCGCCTCCTGGTGGAAATTCAGCTCACCTCCGTCCAGCAATGCAACAAATAGGTGGATCTCCTCCGTTTGGCACTCAAGGTGGAGGCTCATTTGGCTATCAGAATTACGGGTTCCCTATGTAAGTGCGAGGTGTTGGCTGGTTAATTTTGTAAATACACAGAATCTTATGTATTCAGGTGGTGGTAAATATGGGAAAAGGGGTTTGGGATGCTTTAGTATAAACTTTGATGTTGATACAGTAGTTGGGTACTGGGATAGGTAGAAACAGAAACTAAACACACTTGTACTCTGTTGAAAATGTAGGTCTAGTGTACTGCTGACAATCAGAATGTAATGCTGGTAATGCACTATTTGTCTTGGAGATCAGGCTCCAGTTCTCATACTTTGGTGTATGGTGCTTAAATTTCGATATCTTGCTTATCCCTCCCTGTTCTTCGTGTCAGAGCTCGTTGATCTGTGCTCAGTTACACGCTTGTGCGAAAATGGCCATATTAAGTGTGACATGGCCATGATAGCTTATCAAAACACAACTTCATCGGTCCTATGTAATCTGACTTGCATCCTCAATTTCTCATGCCAAGCATGTTACGAACATACAATCAAGCCTAACATGCACTATACTCCCTCCTACCAAAAATGATTTTCCCCTTTCAAAAATTATTTTTGAGTAGTCATGTTTGAAACTACTTTCAAACCAAACGAATCGTTCACTTGTTGAAAAAATTAGTACATATTCTATTCTGCAATGCATTCTACCAAATCCATTTGAGTTTAAGGTAAACGGATATTTTATTTGCTCTAGAAGTAGTTCTAAAGATGACTACTTAAAAATAGTTTTCGAAAAGGGAAAATCATAATGGGAAGGAGGGAGTAGATCTTATCCTGCGATGCCCTTCGAACTTGACTACGCCTGATGTACAGCCCGCTTTGCTATTATCCTTTTGAAGCCTATATAGACTCATCCTTGGCGCGCAGTATATGGACCTTTGATTACCCAATCTATGAACAGTGGACGAGAGTCAGACAAGAAGTCAATCATGTGAAGCAGAAGCTAAGCTTACATACATTTATTCACTACATGAACATCCTAGACAGTATACAACAACAACAACATCCAATCCTTATTCCCTAAACAAGCCACATCTTATGTACATGAATCCTAGACAGTATAGACTAGCAAAATCAAATGCCACTTGACCTCGTAGAATGAGTATATGCGTTGCAAGGGGATTTTGGAGCCTCCAAATTTAGCTCGTATCAGGTTGGATGAAGTGGAAGAATACCATAGGGTTCCTCTGTGATCGAGGAATGCCGAATAAGTTGAAGGGTAAGTTTTACCGTACGGCAATCAGGCCGGCACCGTTATATGGCACGGAATGTTGGGCCGTGAAACAGTGTCACGTTCATAAGATGAGTGTGACGGAGATGCGCATACTACGGTGGATGTATGGACATACAAGACATGATCGGTTAAGAAATGAAGTTATTAGGGAGAAAGTAGGGGTTTGCGCCCATCGCGGACAAGATGATGGAGAACCGACTAAGGTGGTATGGCCATGTGAGGAGGAGGCCTAGTGACATGCCGATTAGAAGAGTAGAAATGTGGGAAAATAATAATATTAGTAGGGGTCGGGGAAGACCTAAGATGACTTGGATGAGGGTGATTAGAAGTGATATGAGCTTCCTAGGGTTTGAAGAGAGTATGGTGTTGGATAGGGC
>JBBYHQ010020889.1:0-10060 GCA_038382645.1 Spergularia azorica | reverse complement strand
CTCTCTATGTTTCAATAGGGGTAAGGCTTGCGTGCATCCGACCCCCCTTTACCCCGCCTTATGGCGGGAGCCTTTAATGCACTGGGGTTAAAGATGTTGTTGTTAACTTAACAGGGTCATGACTAGTTTATCGCTCCTCTCTCTCCCCTTTTCAACTGTATTTGTATTGTTGGTCCGCTTCGAAGACTGAGGCATTTGTCTGAAAAGCATAATGCTGCTTGGTCGAGATTTTGCCTGTAGTAGCTCTATCTCTGGCTGTGGGTTAGTCATGTGCCTTGTTGAACGACATTAAAGACTATGCAAGGAGTCCTGAGGTAAGAAAGCTAAGCAGGAAAATCAAGAGTTATGGGTTTGCTTTTATCTCAAACCCTATACAGGCCCTAAGATGGACTTCTGGTCTTCGTTTTTGTTATTTGGGGGAGGGGAGGGGGGGGGGACAGGCTGTAAACGTCCTACAGTGTTATCATAGGCTTGTCAAGTGATCTTGATCTGGTCGTGGACAGAGAAGAGCTAGAGGAAGTAAGGAAATTCACAAAAAAAACTGAAGGACCAGATCTAAGAGGGAAGGAAAACTCAGATTACTTTAGCTGGTTATGTGCTAGACATGCTACATGGTAAAGTTGCATTTGTTGCCGGCCTTCTCTTCTCCTTCACGGTGCTGGGTATGAAGTTACTGTTTGTCGCTAACAAAGCTATTTACAGTGAGGTGTTTTGGGTACATGCGCTGATGCGCTGAAGGTGCTTTCCATGTGCTTCTTTAAAGCGTTAATCCTTTGGTCTTGCTTACACTGTTGCTAAGTCTTTTGTTCTTTCTCGTTCTTAATGGTGACTTCGTGTCCATCAACAAATGGGATATTTAGGGTTTATACTTTCTAGTCATTCTGCTCCTGATTATCGTAGATATCTTCCTTGAGGGTGCCTCATATCACTTCTTCCTGGAGTGAAATCTGGGAGAAGCAGGAAGTCCATTTTCGATTATCTTGTGGGGCGGTTGATAGTAAATTGACCCATATATTTCCGATGGGAACTGTAGCAAATTTTCTTACCTCGCCATCCATCCCCTCCCTGCCACCCCCTGCTGATCCCGCCTAGCAGTCAATGCTTGGGGGCTTGTGGGACACTTCAGTGTCTCACACAGTACCCGCCATTGAAAGTTTTCATTCACCTGTGCATTCCGTGTCATTCGGTAGAGTTACTCATATATTCTTCTTGATTCGACCTTTTGTCCTGCTCACAGGTTTAAATATCTCTGTTTGATTTTTAAGACAATTCCTCTGCAGCTATGCTTGCATTGTTCCATTAGTGTATAATTTTGAATTAAGCTTTCTGATTCATTGTATTATGACTTCTGCATAGAGTGGTTTTTCTGTTATGCTATCTGGACATGAAACACCTCGCATGTCATGTATGCTGTTGGTTTACAAGTTCAGTTAATCAAGTAATACGATGAAGACCTTGACTGTGGCATAATCGTGACTGTGCTTGCAGTACTCAGGTGACTGAGAGACAAACAATAGTGGATTCTTTCAATAATGACACTTCAATATTCGCGTGCTTGCTCTCCACGAGAGCTGGAGGGCAGGGTTTGAACCTCATTGGAGCAGATACTGTAATTATACATGATATGGATTTCAATCCTCAAATTGATCGACAGGCGGAAGACCGCTGTCATCGTATAGGCCAAACAAAGCCTGTTACAATATACAGGTTTGTCTTGGAATCTCATGTATTTATGGATTTGTCTAGCGGTCTTGGTAATGGTCTATGCTAAACTTCACCTTTCTGCATCTTCGCAGGTTGGTAACCAAAAGTACTGTAGATGAGAACGTGTATGAGATTGCGAAACGTAAGCTAGTGCTGGATGCAGCTGTATTAGAAAATGGCACAGTGGTGGACAAGGGAGGTGATGTGCCAGAGCAGACTATGGGCGAGATATTGTCATCGATTTTGCTAGGGTGAGAAGTTTTTGCATTCTGCCCTAGTCATATGGGCGGCGTTGGATAGACATAGAGTCAGATCGTAAGTCCGTATTCAAATATTTATTTTCTTCATTTTAGATTATGTGCCATTGTTGACTTGTTGTATAAGTAGGTCTAATTGAATCAAAATCGTATTACTTTGGGGTTAAAAAAGAAACCTCCAATATCTACAACCATGAAACTAGAATAGGAGCGCCACTAACTTTGTTTCGATGTAATCCTGGGTGGACATTCGTGTTTTTATGTAACCATGTTTACCTATCTACTCAGGCCCTGCCCGGAATGTCCCAACTCTCATATGCTCTTTGTTAGAATTACGTTTCCCTGAGCATCGGACTGTTCTCACTTCTTAGTACTCGATTATTTCACCACTTGAAGTTCCAATGTGCTACAAAACATGGCTTTCAGTATTCTTTGGTACTCGTATTTCTTTCAGTTATCGACATTGACTGTATTAATTCGATATTATGATAACGTCTTCTATTCACATTTTTACCTGAAACGAAGTACGTTTCGGATACGTTTACCATGGTGACCTATGTCTGTTGTTTAGAAAGTGACCATCATCACGTGTGTGCTGCTCTTATTTTGTTCGTCGCCGTATCTGCAGAGAGCCCTTGTCCCTTGTGAAGCATTTACCGTTAGCAGAGTGTTAGGACCATCTCTACTGTCGTACTGCCTTCATAATTATGCTGTTTCTATAGCATCTCTTGGGAATTATTTTTACATTGGGCAGTACTTTTACCCTCTCTAACAATATGTAAGACAAACCTTTTAGTATAATTGGCTTGTTTTAGGTGAACTATGGTTCAAAAGTTCCAAAGTATTTTACTTGGATTTCCGAAGATTACCTTTTTGAGCATACTTTTGCTTTGGCACAATATGTAATCAAGAATCAAGCTTTAGCTTGGTCAGTGGTAGGATTCTGATTTGGCGATGTTGAAGTTTCAAGTTCGATTTCTACGCTTTTCACACAGTGGTTTCATTCCGAGGAATGGTGTTTCAGTGATGTAGTGTGTATTAGTGTTGCATAAATAAGATTGACGTACAAGTTTCACCATATCGGAGCAAAAGACTTTGTTCTATATGAGTTGACATACGATGCGCCACCAAACATTTTCCCCATTATGTACCTATCCGTCTTTCCCCTAGGTTTGGGCCTTAACCTCTGCCTGGCTTTGATCTTATACCGTTTCATATGAGATTTTGTGTTTTTTTTTATATTGTCTCGACTTGATGTTTTTTAAATGCATAATTTTGAATTAAAACCTCTAGATAAGTTTTCCATTGTCAGGGATTTTTTCGAATTACTTGTTATTTTATGCAAAATCGAAAGCTACTGTATGAATCCTTCATTGTCACGAAGGAGCAAAGTTATCTCAAAATGTGGGCACGAACATGTCGAGTGTCGACAGCAGACAGACTGTCCCTGTGGGCTGTGGTATGGATTAATCCAGAAGTCAATCTGTCAAGTTTTGCTCACCTTATCAACTGTCGTCTTATAGTTTCTCCTCAAATAATCAGTTTTCAGTATATATTCTCAAAACATTTCAGGTAATCGTTGTGAATTAGTTTACTGAGCTTAAGTACAGTCACTAATAGGCCAAAGTTTACTGACGATTTCTCCAGATTGGCAGTCATATGGATACTATTATGCCAAAGTTTACTGACGAGCAAGTTTAATATATTAGTAACTTGTCACATATAAAGAACAGTGTGTCGTGTCCAAAACTTCCTCATTATTCTTTTGTTCGCAATTTTTTGAATTGAGTTTTTCTGTGTTAACATACAAACGAAGAGAAAAAAGAAATGAAAAAGCAGTCTTAATCTTTTGGTAGTATTTCAGTCTCATGATCTAACTGGAATCTTAGGACATTATGGGACACAAATCCCTAGATTGGTATGGTTCATGTCACTGTATCATTCCCTCTTGAAATGGGAATTGAGATATTCTTACTACTTGTAAAAAACATAAAAATGAGGTTTTTTTTTTTTTTTTATACATCAGAAAATATATTTGTTCGAGTTCTATTTTTGTAAAGAACCCCAATAATGTTCAATAGAAATATTAAACCAAATAAGAAAGTCGATTCACTTTCGTTTATACGTGTTTACAAGATTAGGATTCATGAACCATTTCTTGAGCTGAAATTAATTTAATTTTATTATAGGTAAGACGAAACGCTTGTTTGACCTAAGATGAAAATCATACACCAATTCAAACGACATGCATATGCAACAATGCAAATCAAATTAAAGCTTATGCATGCTCTCACATTTTTACCAGACGTGAAGTTCAACTCATCAAGTTAAAGTAAATCGATCATATTTTATTGTGTGCAAACAATTGAAAACTCGTATAAATATATATACTATGTGCAATTCATAAGCGTTTTGCTTACAAAAATTAAATAGATAACTTTTGGTGATATGTGATTAAAGATTTATGTAGCATAATTTTGCCACCATGACACAACACTTTGATACACAACATAAGTCCTAGATTAATTATTAAATGATGTGACATTCTGTTTATGTTCACAAGTGATCCCCAAGACTACAAATTCCAAACTCTCGTCAATCTAAAATAGTAAATGGATTAAGAAATTTGTCAACTAAGCACGACTACAAGAGAGAGACCAAATCATCATATCTTGGAACTTGGAAGTTAATGTCAATTATACTCTTTCTCGGCTTCTTCTTACTTGAAGATATTCATATATGTTTGTACTTATTACTAGAGTAAGAACGAATAACGCCATACTTCCATTGAGTCAGCAAGTAGTTCAAAGCTAGACTACACGAATTTAAGATTTGAAATTTGCGGTAGCAATAACAACTTAATTTCAAAAAAGAAAATAAAAAGATAAATAATATTATTGCTACTGCAACCATTTCAATCATGTTATTTTGGGTAAATAGGATGTATATTGAACTACTTGAAGTTAAAAGAATTTCATTCGGGATATGATCGTGGTTTCAAACACAGTACAACCTATCTCTACCAAAGTATGTACTAAGGCAATAATTTGGTTTGTCCTTGAAAAACACGGAATGTGTAGAATTTTCATGTTACAAAATATTACTCCGTAGGATGTTTGTTTAGACTTTTGACATAAAATAATAAACATGAGAAGTGGAGTTTACGAGGAATTGCTTCCGATCTCTCAAATTTGGAGAAAGTCGGTTACCCTAGTTCTCTCTAGATAATTGGAAATCCCGACGACCATTTCAAATTCATATGTTGAACCAAAAACTATTTGCCAATTACCGTGAATTAGATTGTGACGGGGAAATCCAAATTCCTAGGCGTTGTAAGTTCCTACAACGAACCAAACGACGACCCAGCACAACGTGCGTGTCAATGCAATTAGTTCAAAGTGAATTGATAATTAACAACCTTGCTAACTAAACGGACCAACATTATTACAAGTTCACCAGTTTGTTGGTGTAAGTGGCTATCATCGGAAAACAATGGTTTAACTCCATGCTATTACAAGAAAAAAAAATCAGCTCTTTCAAGATAAAGTATTATGGTAAATCATTGCCAGTCTAGTGTTAATGAATACTAGCTAGTTTCATTCATGATTAATATGTCTAATCTGTATTGTAATCACAAGAAGTTTCCCAATTGTTAAGGTGTCATTTTCAAGAGTGTATATATAAGTTGTCGTCTTAACGATGAGAACTTACTACTCTTCATTAGAAGTTTAATTTATCGAATCGTACGTCTCTTTTTCTTCCCAATTTTAAGCATATAACATACCTAATCAAGAGATTTGGGAAAATTTTTGAAATCGCATTTTTATTCAGAAAAGCCAAGATTATATCCAAATGAGAAAATTATACATGTGTTCTAAGAAAGGGATGCCGTTATATTTTAAATGTCACCAATAGATAAAACCCAAATAAACTGGTATAGATTTGACCTTTTGTTGGATGTTTTGCTAATAGTAATAACAAATTTTCATTCAATTTTTATTGACTCCTAACTCCCAAGCAAACATCACGTTTATTCCAAGCTAGTTCTTCAGCTATAAACTTGTAACTGAAATTTTTATATTAATTACTTCATCATTTAAAAAGTGGGTTGTAATTTCGAGTTAATATTAATTAAGAGTTATTATTTGCTTGTCTCGATTTCAGAATGATTTTGTTTTACTAGAGAGAAAAATGTGTTACCCTTTGAATTCACCGTCTTAGTAATCTAGTCAGTGTTAAGAATGAACAGATTAATCGATCCCCAAGATAAAGATACAAATGCATAAGAAAATTACTTGCGAGTTTTTGAAACTAGAAGAACGACCTTGTGTAATATAATTCTACACAAACCTCTAAAACACTCGAATTAATTATGAGCTCAATCAAATACACACCTAACCTAAATATAAACAAATGTGATAAAGTGAGTACATAACATATATATACTGATGTACCATCTGATAACCCACTTTGATTGTTCATCATCCGAATGCAAGTCAAATGAGGATGCTTAACCGATAAAACATTGTCTCACTGATTTGATTATGTTGGTATGTATTATATGTTCTCGAGTGTTTAAAGTATCTCTATAATTATAAACTATTAACCCTAATGAAAACCGTCATTTCGCAAATGGCTTATACTTGAATGAGCTTAATAAAGGATAAGCCTTATGACTTGTGAAAATTAGTATGACATTGACTCATGTTTGTGGTGAAATGAACTAGAATACTACCAGACTCACGTATAAGACCGTATAGTATATTTAAAACTTTATTTTTAATTAAGTGAAACTACTCTATACAAATTGAACATAAATTATAACCAAAGTACAATACCTAAATCAATCGCTTTGGCCCTTTCATACAATAATCAAATTGAAGTGCTCAACAGTGGAATTTGTTAATAATTGTTAAAGAACCCATAGGACACAAGTGTGTGATTGGTTTTGGAGCTAATTGACTAGGAATTTTACTAAACATTCCCGTGAGATAATGAAAAGTTTAAGACAATCATTAAAAAAGGCTTTTTCTAGATTTACTTAATACTAAAGTAATGATGAATGAGATCGAGTGACTTGTTTAACACTAGTGGTTGGATTAGGTCTTTCGTGGGTCCCACATTTTCCACCTTTTTGCAATTAGCAGGATATTTTAAGTGTGACTGATACTGACATTTTTTATTCCAAAATCCGCAGACCAACCAATTTAATAAATAGATAAAATGCGAAGGAAAAAATCTTGAAGGAAAACACTGTGAGTTGCATGCAAAAGTTGAAACATACAAACGTACGTACGTTAATTCAGGGCGTTACGTTGAGTACAATTTAATTCAGGTGCTATAGACTTATAGTACTCCGTAGTGTCGATCATGTTTCTAATAGCTAGTTGCTTGGCACATACTCCGGTCCGGCCGTCCTTTATAAATATTTTCGAATTGTGCGACATTTTGTATGGTATATGTTAGACTCACTAGCGGGTGGTATCTACTTAAAATACAATTAATTGAATTTGAGGTTTCGAATAATAAATTGCTTATGAAGTTATGATATAATGGATAAACTACTTCAATTCGGATCATCCTTTTAGATTAGTTTTTATATAAACTTAGCAATTCGATCTAGTTTTTTTATTTAGTGGGAAGAACTATGTATTTGATGACTGTACTATATACTTAGTTCTTATCACCCGGCCACCTTGATCAACCTCCCCCCCCCCACACCTTTACTTTCATATCAAATTTAGTTGACATTTTGTTTCGATGTCATAGTTTTCGAAATATAAGAATACAATGCTATATACATTTTACATATAGAAATGCAAAATGACAAAAATGAAGGAAATGATCAAGCTTAGAATTGAACATGGCATAATATGAGCAAAAATTTGCCATCTAAATCATATTCGGATTGGTGAATCAAATGAGAAACTCGATCCATTCCGACAAAATGGAATAGGAGTATACTTTGACAAATGTGTTAGAAATGTGTAGACAATAACACATACACATCAACATGGCAATAAGTTACGTTATTGGATCGGCCACTTTATTACAAGTTGAGGGGCTAACCTATATATATACATATATCCTCTGATCTCCGACGTCGTCCAAACATACATACAAGTATAATTGTAAATATAGTACTCGTCAAAAGACAGAAATCATTGTCATAGTACCCCTTCATGTACACTTGTTGTCATCTCAATAATTAACTACTCGTAATTATTATTCCTCTTGGCGTCTCTATATAACCTATGCTTTGCTACTAGGGTGGTTACACCTTGGGCCCCGAACAAATGCCTTATTTAATTGGGAATACATTCTCAATGTGATCGACATCTTTCGTTTTTATTTAGTTCTTTAAATTTTTTCTAACATTCTGGTCAAGTGTCATTGTGTGTTGTGTGTACTTGTCCCTAGAAATTCTTCTTCTCCTTGCTCACTAGCCTTCCCAAATTATCATGGTACTATATGAAACCAAATTAAATACGAGTACTAGCTAAGAAATAATTGTTCTTGCCAAAAACAACATGTCTCTATATATATATCAATTGATGTATTATTGTTATTTCTTTATATAATTAAGCATGTTATAGTTAGACAATCAAGAAAATTGATCGTATATACATTAATCGGTTATGCATAAGCGCATTATAACTTCTCAAATGTATTGCATATAAATACTCGAAAGCATATACATCATCTATTTTTCTATTTAATTTTTCTTTTGTATTTTTCTTTTGTATTATGGTGAATTTCTTCAAAATCATTTCGCTTTTTGCATACGCAATGCTAACCCTAGTTATATACTCAGTTTCTTCCTACCCACTATGATTTTCCCGACCGAAAATAGTTTTTGAGTCGCTATATTCGGGTCTACTTTTAGATTCAGGTTATTTGAAGCATGGTATATCATATATATCACGAGTATTAGATCGATATTGGACCCCTTTGATATAGGGTACGCTGTCCGCCGATACTGTCCAACATGTTATTTGTAAAGTCTGTAGTGATGTGTCAGCTCGGTGAGCCTAAATCGCGTTCTCGTCCATCCTCCTCTCCTCGATCACGCAATCATGATCTTTTCTTTTGACATTTTTTTTCCGTTATTCCTACTTCTATTGAATGCAACTTATTAATTAAGAGTCGAGTGATAAATAGTGATAATAATAGGAAAATTAAATTAGATTATGATGGTTGTGGTAACTAATTTTTACTACAACTTTATTTCACTTCATAAGTAGTGTTTTTTTTGTTGGTACAAATGAGCAGCATAGGGGTATGAGGATTCGAACCGGGGACAACCCCCAAACATAGTGACTTCCTAACCAGTAGGGCGATCTTGATCCTCATAAGTAGTGTCTTTGCAATGTGATTGAAGAACATAGTAGCAGTTCTGATCATTTTGGCTTCCCATGAAGGTTATGTTTGGTTGGATATAATGTAATGCAATCAATTGTAATACAAAAATGTAAGAATGAAGAAGGAGAAAAATGAGTCAACACAAGGGAGAGGGAGTAATTGATTACATCAAATGATGTAATCACATTTACATCACATTTACAATGGTTTTGTTGATTTATGGTGATTACCATTGTCTCAATGAAGATTGCAGTGAACTGTAATGAGTATTGCAATCAAACCCCTCACTCTCCTCTATCTTTGGGCAAAATAAATGGTGGTAATGGGTATTACATTACACCTAACCAAACAAGCTCATAGAATGAATTGATTTACAATCTTAACTGATTATAAAATTAAGCTCATAGAGAGTATATTTATTATCGTCTAAGCGTATAGGAAGATAATGACGACCATCTAGATTTTTCTAAACCGTGAACACAAATTTTTGGGCGAGTGTACAACCAAATGGAATAGTTATGTTAGGCCGGAGTTATGTTTTTTCGGGCCAGTAGACCCGTATAGGATATATATGATTTTGAATTCAAGTTCCATAGCAACTACATAGCTAGCAAAGTAAAGCGATCCAATTAGTTATGTTTAGGGGTGAGCATGAACGGGTACCCGCTCCAAAATCATGGACCCGTACCCGGACCCGTTGACAACGGGTCCTAGAAATTAGGACCCGGACCCGTTTA
>JBBYHQ010020862.1:0-10065 GCA_038382645.1 Spergularia azorica | reverse complement strand
GGGGGGAGAAGTTGGAGGGGCAGGATAAATGACGTGGAGAAAAAATATTGAAGAGCTCTTTGGGTACGACACATCACCGATGACCTGGCTTTTTTTTTTTTTGAGGTTACTTGCATATGCTGCCACGTGGGCGCGGATGCTAGCCTATTAATAGATAAGTATAGATAGATATAGATATCATCTCTTGAATTTCAAATTTGTAAAGATATGATACTTGATGCAATAAGAAATACTCCGTACTAGGGGTGTAAACTGGAATGACCGGATTCGATTTAAACCAATCCGATTCCAATTCAGAATAATTTGTACAGTGGCGCGACGCCGTGGGTTAAGCCAAATAATACTGTGGATTTCCAATCTAAAAATCCAAACATTTCAAGCGACATTCCTATCATATCGACCCATTGGCGTTACACATTGTTGCCCTATCATTTACGTGAGTTGCGACCTATGGAACGTATTTGTGTCACGTTGGCACTTTATAAACAAAATAAGGCCTAAAGAGCAGCCACCCATAGGCTTAAATGAGGCATTTGAATCATGTTGTAAGGGCTTTGCACCTTTTGGGCCGTATTAGGTTCATGTGTTGCAATATTGGAGAGCTATAACAATGCCTAACAGAGTCTTATTTGTTCGATACGAGGATATGAAAAGACAACCCATAAAAATTACGAAGATGATGGCCGCATTTCTTGAGTGCGACTTTTTGGCCCAAGAGGAAGAAAGTGGCGTGATTGCAAAAATTGGTGATTTTTGTAGTTTTGATAAGTTGATGAGTTTGGAGGTGAATCGAAGGGAAGAAAGAGAAAATGACTAAGGGGATATCGCAGATCTTAACAACACCGTATTCTTTTGGAGAGGTGAGATTGGTGATCACAAAAAATATTTGACCAAAGAGATGATCACTCGTTTTCGGGATATCGTGAATTTAAAGTTAGATTCAGGCCCAGATGGGCATATTTATGCCTAGTTGGGGCTGCAAATGACTCGAGCTTGCAAGGTATATACATATACTCGAAACTTTCATTTTTATGTTATAGGAGTTATAACTAGGCAAGTTCATTATTGAATAGCCATTTGAATGTCGTATGTGTTTTTAGTTTGTTGAGACTCCAGAATCCAGATACGTTGTATGTTATAGTGTCAGTGAACGGTGCCTATGTGTTTGTTATACTATGTTGTTTATCGTAGGTGTAACCAAACTTCAATAAAATGATTTATGTTATCCGACCCCAAATTGTTGTTGGACTTGTTGTTACTCCATTAACAAACTAGACATAACGCCTATTACGTAAATTATATTACATTGTTCAAACATCGATAAGAGTAAGCAATAGAGTTTTCTTCAGAAAATGAAATCAACCAACCAGATATACAGAGGAGTTTCCGTTTTCGGTTTTCCCTTCTGTACCTTCAGCATTTTTGGCAGAGAGGAAATGGACGGAAAGGAAACAGATTTTTCAGGGCCCTTTCGGTATCACTGACGTTTTTAGTTTTTGGTTTTTTGTGTAAAAACATTTAGTTAAATAATTTGCAAAGACAAATTTTAATTGTATGTTGCTATAATAGACATATTGGAAATGAAAACTGACAACTGAAAACTGAAAACCACTTTTTCTGGTTTTCAAAAACGGGACTTTGGTTTAAAAAAAAAAAAAAAAAAACTGAAAACTGAAAACAGAAACGATACCAAACAGACCCTCAACTTTCCTACGTTTGGTTTATAAAGATACATGGGAAGTGGAAGTGGAAGGAAAGGAAAGGAAATAAAAGGAAATTATCCCTCCCAAAACGGGCGGAATTGGACGGAAAACCAATCTATAACATAAAAACACTCACTTTCCTTCCAATTCCTCCAAAATTTTAATAAGTCAACCAAACAAAGGAAACTGTAGTTGCCTTCATTTCTCTTCTTTTACTTTCCGTTCCTTTCTCTTCCTTCCAATTCTTTCCGTTCAATTTCTGTTTACCAAACATGCTGTTAGGGAAGCTACTAGTTTATTTACCCGTGCAAGATTGCACGGGTAGTTATGAAATGTAGGTGATGACACGTTTTTATATTACATTTTTTATTATTCGAATAAAGCATTAAATTTTAAAAAAAAATAGAAAATAATGGTTGTACCCTTAAAAAAAACAACGGGAGACATGTCAAAATCTCTTTTTTGACTTACAAAATCGCTTGTGAAGACTCGTGACCCGCTATTTTTGGCACACAATGGTGTCGTGAACCCGTGTTTTATGACCAGTGGCCCATATTATTCCTATTCCTTTTTGACCCACATATCTTTGGGTTGAACCTGACCCGATCTATAGACATGCAATTTTTTGAGTATAAACCAGCTTTCTTAAGCCAGTCACCCGCTATGTCCAATGTTAATACATACCACTCCGTCCCAAATTAAACTACCCATGGAATAGTATTATGTGAGAGGATTTCAAATTTCATGGGAAGTTTAAATTGGGACGGAGTGGTACTAATCTGACTCCATTTGGCACACTTTTTTTTTCTACGTCATTATGACCCTTGACTCGCATTTTGGCTCTAGAGCCATTTTCTTTTAACCAGTCACCCGCTATGTTCAATGTTATGACTGACCCTAATTAACACACATTTTTTCGTCAAACCTAACATGATACGTTAGCCTAATTTGACTTGTAATTAAGACAAAATGAAGTAGATTATACATACAATTAGTATAATAATCCATGTAGATAATGAAGCTTATATACTCTTTTTTTTTAATAATTCGAATAAAGTGATTAAAAAAATAAAATAATGGATGTACATTTAAAAAAAGTGTTACAATATTAGACATATCAAAATCTGTTTCCGAGCCACCAATTCGATTTTTTAAGACTCGTGACCCGCTATTTCCGATCACAAACACGATTTTTATAAGTCATAACTCATATCGTTAATCGAATTGAAATTTAGTTTCTCTAATAATTGATTTTATTACCTATATTTTAGCTTAAAACGTGTTTAAATGGGGTAGGTAGCCCTATTTCATTGTACATTAAACATGTTTGATTGAGTATCATCTTAGAGAAGTAATGCCCGATTCAATGAAAACAATTTAATAAGTATAGAAAATTTATTCCAGTACTTTACGTTTTGTACGGATTACAATTTATGACCCGTGATCCGCTATTTTTGAGTCCCGTTTTTGTGAACTGTAATTCATATTAACCCCGAGTCCCCGACTACTTTTTAACGCACTTTTTTTAACTTTAACCCCACCCGTTGACCCGTATCTTGAGTTAAAACGAAACAAACCTAAGATGTGTTGAAGGATATAGAAGTATCATATAACGCATTTAGGGAGGTGCTTAAATTAAAGGTCGCAATCGCTGATTATTTATGGATTTTTTCTATAATAAATCAATCAAGTATCATTCCAAAATTATTCCTAAAATAATACTTTCGAAAATATTTCAAAACATATTTCCTAATATATTGCGCTTATATATATTACTTCTTAAATTATGTTCATAAACAACTTGATTTTATATGATTAAGAAAATCTCGTCCAAAGTTGTTTCCGAAATTATCTCCTAGAATCTCAAATCCTTTATATATAACTTTGTTAATAAAACAATCATAAAAAATCAGTTGTCTTGGTGGCTGAAGTGTTAAAATTGTAACTTTAAGGTTACAGGTTCAAGCCGCCTTCATACTAGTATCTAATCCTGCATTGCCGCGCCCTTGTATAACAATATTCGGACTAAACCAGATGGTACAAACCAAACCAGAAATAGTAGTCTCGAGTGAGCTTGTTCATCAACCCTTCCTTTTAAAGATTTCAACCCTTCATCTCTCGTATCCGATTCAACATTCCCGTTATTGTCACTTCGAATGCATCTTCCAAGGTCTCTAATCTGGAATTTGGATTTGCGTAACTCACCTTTGGGATCAGATTAAGTACTGTTTCCCTCATTGCAACAACTTCATGTTTTGGAATGTCCAACAACCTTTTTTCAATGCTGAAATTTGCATTGTTCACATCTTCAGTTGGTATGTACACTGAGTAAGTCGTGTAATTCTTAGGCAAATGCCAAGTATACTGATTATAAGCCGAAGTAGGATGAAAGAAAACCGGTATACACCCTGCTAAAATCGCGTCAAATGCTGATCTTCTAGTGTAAGAATCCCCTGGTGGCTGCAAGCAGAACACTGATTTTTCGAACAAACTCATCACAGTTTTCGGCTTTTCGCAGTTCTTCACATTGGAATCACATTCCAGAAACTTGCAATATATATCAGAAGCCAAACACTGAGTAATAATCTCATTTCTTAGAGTGTACTTAAGGTTCGGCCTCGGACCACCAGCAAATGAGAACAAGTAAGGCCTTGTTTGCCTCCTCATTCTGTCTTGCCAACTAAAGACTTGTTGGTCACTCGAAGGGTGAAAATAAGTTGGGTATGGAATACCAACCTCTTTGTCATCCCAGGGCTTCGACTCGAGTACGAGGCTAGTCATGTTCTGAACCTCAGGAATAACTAACAACTTGTTCCCCCATCCTGTACTTCTGTTTGACATCCTAACAAAATCCCATGATATTCTACCAGCAGTTAGGAAGTGATCTCGGCCCGACATCTTCTTCCATTCGGGTCTTGACTTAACGTACTCGACCATTTGAACGGATGCAGCATCTCTTATGGTTATATCATCTTCCCAAAGATACCTCCCGACGTCTAAACCCGAGTAGAATGGCACAAATATGGCCGCGGCCTTAGATGAATCATTCGTCAGGCATTTATATTGCTTCATTCTGTTATGAAATATCACTTCGAGAGCAAATTGGTGAGTCCCGTACCAACCCAAATCAGCAAAAACATCGGTATCATTAAGCAGAGGACCTAGGCCAGAGTTTACAAGAAAGTCACACATGTTCACCCACAAATTTAGGGTGCTACAATTTTCGAGTATTTCTTTGTTTAGCTGTCTAGGAAGATCATGAACATAGATGTATCTTCCGGTACAATTATCTAAGGCTGGTCCATTATAATGATGGTCTACTGTTACATTGGTGATCGACATATACGTATTTTCTTGTACATTGATAATGTTGTTGTCTAAGCAAGCGAGATTGTTATACATACAAAAAACATGATAGACAACTATTAGGCTAAGAACAAAAGTGCAGAAAACAAACCAGGATATGATGTTTGTGTTTGTACCAACTGACTTCTCATACCAATGCTGTAATACGTTGCATGACTTCTTAGATGACATTTTCGCCTCCCTTTCAGTAAATTGAGTTTTGAATGGTATAATCTCGGTAGGAGATTGAGGGCTATTATACTTATATTAATTGGAAAAACCAAACCGATAACAACAAGTACTATGAAGGTACAATATTTTAAGAGATTGGATTAGATTAGCACGTATAACGCCCCCACTACATAGGTAGGTTGGAAGTCAAAATGAATAAAAATGTACAAAGCCGATGATCAAGTGAGTCGTTAGAACATGGAAGGCATGATAAATGAAATTCAATGCAGAATTACATGGGAATGACAAGAAAATGGCATTAATCAATGTGTCTTTAGTAGCAACTAGGGCTAATTTTTGATTGACCTATGAAGTTAGTAGTATTATATAATCCCAATTAGCCAGCAAGGAATCTTCTGATTTGTTAGTATTTCATCAACTCCACTGTTTGCGACCAGGCCTCTTAGCTTAGGACTAGGCAAAATTGGCCGGCTTTTCCTAAACTTTTTTTTTAAAGTGATTTTCGATCTGTTTCATGATTGAACATAGTACAAGTACATATGATTTAACTAATAATTAGGAAATGAAGATGGAAGAGAGACAAAGTAAAAGGATACAAGATAAGCAAAAATCTTTTGTATTATTTCGAGATCAGAAGGATACACGCGTTGAAAAATTGCAAATGAATATATACCAACGTACAACATTGTTAGGGCACCCATAAACACAACACTTGAACTGAGCACTTTTTATTTTTTATTTTTTATTAAGGCTCCAACACAACAAAGGAGGGGGCTACCAGGATTCGAACTCGAGACCTCAGGATTGTTGAGGCTCAGATACCATGTTAGATAACCAACTGAGCCAAAAGTCTAAACCGATGGTTAGGGCACCCACAATGGTTTTATACTTCAACACTTGCATGTAACAAACTAACAATAGAAGTAATTGGTTTGATGGTTGATTTATTTCTTAACTTGCTTCAAAAAATGAAATTAATAACTACATGTCTACATATATGGAAAGACTCCGTTTCGCCTTGTATGTTTGTTTCTGTACCTATAGGGAAGCTATCTATAATCTACTCTTGCATTGCCCTTGTATACCAACATTCAAAATTCGGACTAAACCAGATGGTAGGAACGTAACGAAACCAAGAATATAGACTCTATGGTGGCAATGATCTGTTCATTATGTTGAGCTTGTTCATCAATAATCCTTCATTTCAAACTTTCAACGACCCTTCATCTCTTGTATCCGATTCAACACTTCCTTCACCGTTACGTCAAATGCATCTTCCAAGCTCTCTAATCTGGAATTCGGATTTGCGTAACTCACCCTTGGAATCAGCTTAAGGACTGCTTCCCTCATACCTATAACCTCATGTTTTGGTATGTCCAACAACCTTTTTTCAATGCTGAAATTCGCTTTCCTTACATCTTCAGTTGGTATGTACACTGAGTAACTTGTGTAATTCTTAGGCAAATGCCAAATATACTGATTATAAGCCGAAGTAGGATGAAAGAAAACCGGTATACACCCTGCTAAAATCGCGTCAAATGCTGATCTTCTAGTGTAAGAATCCCCTGGAGGCTGCAAGCAGAACACTGATTTTTCGAACAATCTCATCACAGTTTTAGGCTTTTCGCAGTTTTTCACATTGGAATCACATTCCACAAACTTGCAATATTGATCAGAAGCCAAACACCGAGTAATAATCTCATTTCTTAGAGTGTACTTAAGGTTCGGCCTTGGACCACCAGCAAATGAGAATAAGTAAGGCCTTGTTTGCCTCCTCATTCTGTCTTGCCAACTAAACACTTGTTGGTCACTTGAAGGGTGAAAATATGTTGGGTATGGAACAGCAATGTCTGAGTCAGACTCGACATTTGACTCGAGTACAAGAGTAGTCATGTTCTGAACCTCAGGAAGAACCAACAGCCTGTTTCCCCATTCAGAACCTTCCATTGACAATCTACCAAAATCCCATGCTATCCTCCCAACTATTAGGAAGTGATCTCGACCCGATATTTTCTCCCATTCGGGTCTACTTTTAAGGTACTCAACCATTTGATTTGAGGCCGCGTCTCTTATAGTAACATCTTCTTCCCAAAGATACCTCCCTACATCTAAACCCGAGTAGAATGGCACAAACATGGCCGCGGCCTTAGATGAATCATTCGTCAGGCATTGATATTGTTTCATTCTGTTATGAAATATCACTTCGAGTGCAAATTGGTGAGTCCCGTACCAACCCGAATCAGCAAATACCTCGGACTCATTAAGCAGGGGACCTAGGCCAGAGTTTACTAGGAAATCACACATGTTCACCCACGAGTTTAAGGTACTACAGTTTTCGAGTATTTCTTCGTTAAGTTGCTTAGGAAGATCATGAACAAAGATGTATCTTCCTGTACACTCATCTATAGATGTTGCATTATTATGGTCTACTGTTATATTGGTGAACATGTATGTATTTTCTTGTACATTGTTGTTGTAATAACTTTGATTGAAACTAGGTATATTGATGTTGTTGGCTAAGTAAGTGAGATTACTAAATATTGAAGAATCATGATATATGAATAATAGTGCAAGAACAATAGTTAAGAAAACAAACCAGGATATAAAGTTTGAGTGTGTACCAACTGACTTCTTGTTGTATGACTTCTTAGCTGACATTTTTGCCTCTCTTTCACTAAATGTAGTACTTTTGCTAATCGGAAAAACAACAACGATTTGGCCTATAACAACAAGTATATGTATATGTTGAAGAGATTAGAGTAGTTTGGATTGAAGCACGTATATACGTTCCTTAAGATCGTGTAACATTCCACGCCACTCGTCGATTGGAATTTGTATGGTTGTTGTGCTTATATGAGAGAAACTGTGTGGAAGTTTTGAGCAGGAAATGATAAAAGAAAGAAAAATGTACAAAGCCGGTGATTGCTGGGGCGGGAGAGATCTGCTGAGAACATGGAAGACTTAATCATCAAATAAGTTTAATGCAGGAAATAGCTTGGGAAATGTGAATGACAAGACATTGTCATTAATCAATGTGTCTGATTAGTAACATCTAGTGCTAATTTTGGCTTAATCGATTAAGTTAGTACTATAATAATCCCAAGTAGGAATCTTCTGATTTGTTTTCACCTTGGTTAGTGTTTGATTTAGCAAGTTATTAAGTACTCCACTCCACAGCCTTAATTAATCATGTACGTCAGGTTTTTCCTTGGTTAAAACTAGTGTGAAGACTTCCTGTTATGTCTTTGCTTCTAGTTGACTCGGTTCAATTGCACTCAATCACTTGGTGTCTATATATCATTACGACTTTTCTTATCTATTTCGACCAAGCCTTTTGCAATTGATCAAGCGAACACTTGGACACGATCCGATATTAATAACATGGTAATTAACGACCAGCCTAATTAATCGGAGTATCGTGAAAGTAATCTAGTGTTACTTTTCTTTGTACACGTTAGTTGTTGCCCGTTGGGGTGGATCAGCATATATAAGCATGTACATTATATTATACAAAGAAGACTAGGGCCCTGTTTGATATGACTTATTTGCATTAGTATTCAGATCAATTCAGAATCATTCAGATCAGATCAGAAATGTTCAAATTTATATCAATGTATTTGGTCCATAACTGATACTAATTCATTGAAATTCAATCAAAATTTTAACACATTCAGATCAGTTCAGAGTCATTCAGATCATATTAGATTAGATCAGATCAGAATCATTCATATCAGATCAGATCAGAAAAATACAGTCCTATCAAACGGGGTCTAGATCAATCATTTGTGTAAGTAACTTATTTGTCAAGAATGAGGACAAACAAAATAATGGTGGACATTGAGAAATGAGAAACACTCAAGTTTCTAGGGTCAAGATGTACACGATTCCTTAAATGTTGTTGCCGCACATATGACCATCACATGGCGTTCCAAAGATGAGCAAGACAGCTTATAAGTTTGATGAACATGCGAACATGGTGTTTGAACCTTTGAACACGACATCGGTCCGTCAGACTGGTTTGTTAACAAATAACAACAAAACTTAGGTTTCACAACTCAAGGGTTAATCTAGCCGATTAAAGAAGTGATGATTGAATCGGTTTAAATCCAACCTTTGGTATAACAGTATATGTAAGTAATTGATGTTTTTGAAATGTATTGATATACAAAATCAAAACCCGTCAAGTTGATAAAAAGTGTGACCGACTTAGATTTGCAAGTCATCATGTATGTAATGGTTTATTATGTGGATCGTTGAATTTACTAACACCCATGTGATCTGGGTCTTTGTAAATTGTTGCAAATGGTAGGATTGTAACCTCATCTTGTGACGTGTGTCAAATGGCATTAAATAACTACCCAAACAAGGGAACCGATATTTATATCATATAACAGCATTCTGAAACTTATTCTAGTAAAATTTTGAGAACATTTGGCTACTTAAAAAAAGTCATCAAGATCAAATCGTATAACACACTTTTTCGCCCAAAATGACACAACAAATATGATTCATTTTTTTGTACTAGCTAGGTCCTAAGGGTCATATTATTGTTGTGGTTAAATATTCTCCTATGTTAAGTGCCAATTCAACCAAAAGCCCTTATTATCTCGAACCCTTTGACCCATCGAATACTCGGAGCAACTCCGATAGTCCGATGGAATAAAAATAAGCTGCTTGGAGTTGCTTGGCAGGTTTAAAGAGTTTGCTTGACCATTCGAGAGAAGTTTGCAATTCTCCCCATCCAAGCTACCGAGTTTTACTAAACCAATCACTGTGATTGGCAAAAGAGAGCCAATCACGGTTTGGTGGTGAAATCTCAGCCCCT
>JBBYHQ010020851.1:0-10065 GCA_038382645.1 Spergularia azorica | reverse complement strand
ACCTAGATCCTTTCTTGTAGAAGTTGTTGTACCACGTACAGCTCTATAGGGTAATTTCTGACTTCTGCAAGGTAATTCCAGGATCCACAGTACAGGGTAATTTCAGGACTCTATAGGGTGAAAATCCACCCCTAACACATATCTTTGATAAAGTTTTGTAATACATGAAAAAAAAAATAGTAAAAAGAGAGAATAGAGAGACCACGGCTCAATTATAAATAAACAAGCCGTCAATTTTGTATATATATAGAGTACACGAAAGTTAAATATCTAAATTATTACGCCCCCTTCATAAGCACGGAGTATATATATAGATAGCTAGTTAGTTTCACCGATACTTCATGTATATACTTGATTGAGTTGACATGCATGCATAGCGATATATATATATATATATATATATATATATTGAGTCGACAGCTTACAAGCAAACATAGAGATGCAAAATGTAAGAATAATCTTTAAGACAAGGGCTGTTAGGGGTGAATTTTCACCCTATAGAATCCTGAAATTACCCTGTACTGTGGATACTGGAATTATCCTGTAGAAGTCATAAATTACCCTATAGAGTTGTACGTGGTACAACAACTTCTACAAGAAATGATCTAGGTCGTTTGAATGGGTCAACAAGAGTTAATCCTATTAATTATGATTAATTGTGAAGATATTGCAACAATAAAGAAGATATTCCAATTAATGGGGCCGTTTATTATGTCAATTATGGTGCATTAATAACATTAAATGCTATGAGTAAATTCTGGATCCAGGGGTTATAGAGCTGCAGAGAGAGACTTAGTGGAGGAGTAATAAATGACGTAATTCAATGACAAGCAAGGGGCAGCTATAAAAGAAGACTCCAAGACAAAGAAGATCATTTGAACTATTCTCAATCATACTCATATACTTACACACGAAATCCTATACTATTATCTTGTAACCCTAGTCTAGTATCCTAAGGAGTATTACTACGTCACCTACAACGCATCTAGTGGAAACTTGGTGGGACAAAGTCATCCCCCGGTGGTTTTTCCCTTATTCACAAGGGTTTTCCACCTACAAAAGTCTCTTGTCTTATTTGTTCATTGTCTTTACTTATTTCTTGTATTGTCTACGTCCCTTACCCTGTACGGATTCCTATGTCCCCCTGGTAATCCTACATTCTAAATTCGTTATCCTACGTCCCCGATCAGTTATCCTACGTCCCTAACCCATATTTCTATAGCTTAGACCCCTAGAGCTATACACCAACTCCTGAATACTCAGTACCCTATAGTAGTATAGTGACTAGATACCCCCCTTAATCGAAAATAAGCCATAGTGCAGATTTTTGACCAAAACAAGGGCTTTAGTTTGTTTTGCATATGTTACATATTACATGCATTTTGATATATATATCATAATAATGTAGTATCAGTGACACAGATGTATATAATAATGCTTTTTAAACATATCAAATACTAGTACATTGCATTATTATTTAATAAATTTCTGAAATTAAGAGTAAAATTCTTATTTACGACTTTGTGTACTTGCTAACTTTTTCTACATGATATAGATCGATTCTGAGGTGGAAGGTACAAGTCATAAGCATTATATAGGCAATATGGCGCTCCTCAATTTCACTACGTAAGCATCTCTATAGATCAGATTTTAAGATCTCCATCATATACCAAACTAAACTACCAATAATTGTGCATAACGTCGAAAGTAGATTACAAAAAAGGAGGAAATGAGATTCTCTTTCCGGAAAACAAAACACCGAAAAAAGAAAAACATTTGGTCGGTGGAAATGTAGGGGACTCTATCGTACTTCTCATGACTCATGGCAATTGCAAAGATTTAAAATGTACCTATATTTGATTTCATAAAATTTCAGTACAAGCATGCTATATATCGGGTATATGTAATTCGAACATAATTATACTACATGGATCGGAGCATGAAGGTATCGGGGTTAATATTTCACATTTTTAGCTACTAATTAATAAGTACTCGTACTCAGTAAACAATAGTCGGGACAAATTATGTATTTATGTGAACATGTTAGAACTTAAAAAGAAACTTATCAACCCATTTGAACTCCAATTATAAGAGTCATTTTCATAATATTTAGCATGACATTACATACCAAGCGCAAATTTCTATATCCATTTCATTGTATGTTCTTTCTTATTTTCGTTTTGATTGATTATTGACTTCTCATCTAGTCAATTTAATTCAACAAATTGGACTAAATCATTTACAAAAGTAGTAACTTCCCCTTAATGTCTTATAACACAGTACGTATCGAGGCGGATGTTTGATTGTTATTAGAGAAAAAAAAAAGACTAAAGAGTAAAATAAAGTTTATGAAGAATATACACTTAGCTACAATAATATGTCAACTGATACGGAGTGTATATGATTTCTCAATGTACGTTAATCTTATTGACCGTATCGACTGACCAAACCGACTAATCACCCATCTACGACATTCTGACATACCCAGCATGAGCTTTGGGTCGTCGGAAAAAATATCTTCACATGTGTGGTAGTCTAAGGACATTCTTACACTACATAAGTTCTTAAACAAAACATCACTCTCACTCTTTAAATAAAAATACTTAAAATGGTTGCTGGCAATGACCCTAAACAAATGTATTTGTGATGAATAAGAAGATATAAAACAACAATTGACATTACTACCATTTCCTTTATCCAATAATTGAATCTTATTCTGATCCCTACCGTTCTTCTATACGTTTGGATGAACACCATTTCACGGACCTTAACAAGTTCATTCTTAAATTATCGGATGTATGTTAATTATAGAATACAACCAAGCATATTATTGGTCGTACACTCGTACTAATATCCCTCTTTTTTCTAATATATATTTTGGGTGAGTCTAATCAAACGTAAAGAAAATATAAAAACACAAATCGTACTGGCTAGCACACCGTAAGTCGTCCATTATTCCATTAATTTAGTAGTACTCATAGCGTGAAACACATGTACATGTACGTATACTACCGTGCGGCATCACGGCATGACGTCACATTGAAGGTGATGGACGGTGGTAATGAATCGCACCTTCCCGCACAGCAGCCCCCAATAACTAACTAATTATGATCAAACAACGACTAGTTGCTATTTATAGAAAAGAAAAGGTAGTAATTAATGAATTAATTAATTAATAGGATCCAATGTTATTAGAGGAAGCGAGAAAGCCACGTAAACATAATTAGGAAGACAATCTTACATGGGGCGGCATTTTTTTATTTATTTTTACATTGGGTTCGTTCTACTTCTACCGATAAGTGATGATAAGTGATTGATAACGACTACCAAAAGGCATTAGGTTTGCATAATGTACAGGTAGGGCTAGCAAACTCGACCAAATCCAAGAAAATCGACTCGATAAGACCCAAAACTAGCGCTATACGTGACCTACTCTATTCGATCTGATCATGTAATGTACGAGTAACCAAGATGTCCGTCTTAAAATCAACCTAAACCTATCTTGAATCCTGAATAGGGGACGAGTCCCGTGAATGTTTCTCTTTTGTTTAAATACAAATTACGGAGTAACATTTAACTTCATGTTTTTGAAATATTTGAGATAACTCAAAGAACTCGATCAGACACGTTTTAGATTTTTCCGAGATTTTGAGAACGAAGTTTGATGAGAAGTGGACCACATAGAGAAGGGCATCAGTTAGAGCACTTGTTTAAAGGTTGAACTGGTCTTGAGCAGTGGGTTTTCAAGTTTGAAAATTTGTCACACTCATAATATAAGCTAAGCTTGACTGTGAGCAGAACTACGACTCTACGAGTAGCATTTTTAGCTGAGTTTAGGCTAACGACAGAAATTTTCGTGGATAATTGTGTGTTTGTGTCAAAATTTTCTTATTAACAGTGTTTTGTTTACCTGTCAAATAAATCTACCTGCTGCATTGCGACAAAGATTTCTTCAACGATTGATGTTTGAAATTCGTGGACTTCCCTTGTTTATAGGATCTGTCTTAGTTTGCTTGGAAATTGGACCACATTATAGGTACAATGTTGAAATCGAGATGACATTATGTAATTCAGTCCAAATGTAAATTTCTTTTCGGGTATCAGTAGAAATGAAAGTTTATTGACACTTTAATTCGCTAATCAAGATGGTTTATCATTGATACTCCGTACAATAAGTGGGGCTTATATATGATAAATTGATAATACGAGAACCACCAAATGTGCTGCTTCTAGTTAGCCTACAACAGTAGTTGCACCAGAGAAGGAAGTAAAAATTTTAAAGCAGTGAGAAAGTTTACATAGTGGAGTTCTTGAATTGTATCACACTTTCGATCACTCGTCAATTTGTGCATAGTATTTGAGTTTCTCCATTGTGATACTTCTCAATGCCTCACACCAGCACGTAACGCGGCTTACGGGGAGATGATTTTTACGCTCTTTTCACTTCGTTCAGTGTTGTCTTTTATGAGAAAAATATCGAGATATCTATCTTAAGAATCGTCCACGACATATTGAGAACAAGACGCGTAAATATCACAATCCAGATCTTTTAGTTTGTCCTGACAAAATTTGATTGAGCCACGGCAGAGAATTCAAGAGATGGCCCATGGAGCAGGGATGATTGGATGCATCAGAAAAATAACAGTGTGTGAAATGATAAATTGTTGCGGACTATGATGTGTTGGATGGTTCATTTGCATTTTCAACTAGTACTTCTTAGCTACATAGTACCGAGTACATACTTTAAGAACATAATTTACTTCGGAGTTATTTGGACATATATTTTGTACTCTGGCGTAGGCCAAGGCTCAACAATCAACATGTACAAACTCCTACAAATATCAGAAAATATCGTCGACATCAGCATAGTAACACATTGTCACATCGATAAGGCGTCCGAGCTTATTAATTGATAAAGTCGTTTCAAAACCGATGGCAATGATTTCAACTAATGTTCGATAATTTCAATCGTACACTCTACAATTTGCTAAGACCATGATTTAATTAGCTACAATACGGTTTAGCCGCCGAGGATATGTAATTATTTGCCGATATCTTGCGGCCAAAAGTCGGGAGGGGGGGCAGCTGGCAAAGCACATTTGGGCCATAAAGAGAGAGCCCCAAATGGTCGGGCCCTTGGGCCTATTGAGCTGGCTAGGAGTACTAACTTGTACACGCAATGACAACTGTGTGGCCTCTTACAGGGGTCCATTAGCCATCCCATAGTCCTATTCAGGCATTCAGCCATAGGATCTGATCAAGTGGTTACAATATCAACGTATTTGGGGGTTGTCCTACATTCAAATCCTCATAATCCTTACCCTCGTGTACCAAATAAAAAATTGTGTCATGCAGGCCAAATCTTTGCACCTGTGACAAAAAATACATTACGATTGTTGGAGTTCTGTACCTTTATAACCTTATGTACAACAATATAGGTTCTCCATAAAGAGGAAAAACGAAACAATGGAAGATCTGGCTTGTGACAGAGAACAAAAGAGTGTACATACTTTCTCCTCGATCACTATAAGCTTTCCGGCATGATCAAATGAACTCTCGCTACACCGGGAAATGAAGAATGAATAACTCACCAAAACATATATGCACAACACATAGGCAAACATACACTGTACAAATAAAAGGGCTCAAGAAAAAAAAAAATATTAAAATTGATCTAGTGAAATACGACAGGAGCTGTGTAAAACTCTCCTTCATGAAACATAGGTCTCAGATCTTCTTCCCTCATATATTTCAAGGGAAAACAAACAACGCGACCCTGAACATCTTTCAACATCTCTGACGGATCCTTTGTTTTGAGCAACCCGTCTTCACAGACTGTTACAACCTTAGGTGCTACTCCAAAATCGATGGTTGTATGACCAATACTCTCTTTCAACTGTGACATCTTTTGTCTAAACGCCTGCCTGTCATGGTTAACAAATGCATGGTATAATACATATCAGATACGAGGGCAACATTTGAATAACTTAAGAGTTAAGACGTAAACAGTCCAAATGAAAAGTGACATTACTTGGAGTGTATATCATCATTTGGTGCGCATCCAAAGACGTTTTGATAGATTTTGGTATTTGCCTATAATCAGAACATTAGATCAGGCTTGTGTAAGAGATTATTTCAAAAGAAAAATTCGAGCAGAATAATAACACAATACTCTTAGTAACACTGGTCGTATATAAGTAGACATTAATAAGTTTTCACACACCTCAGCAGTTTCCATCCATAGACTTCTGTATGTTCTGTCAGCCACAGGATCTTGGATCTGATTGATCTGCAAGGATGACATCCGATATTGAAATTATAAAATTACCACATTAGATAGGTGATAAAAATTGATGAGAATGCTGGCATTGCAGCATCAGAGCAGTGGGTGTAGCATCTGCAGAGGATTATTAACCAACCTCTCCACCAGAAAGGCCCAAATGCTCAGCCCACAGTGAAAGCCGGAGACTCTTGCTAAACTTGCCAGCCATCCACGACTGTCCATTCATCGAGGATTCTAGAAAGTCTTTGTCTTCAATGACAACTCCAATCTAAACAGAAAATAATAATAGATATGAGTCCTCAAAACTAATGCTAACTAAGCAGACACGCAACTAAGAGAAATAGGCGTTTCATGATGTATTTCTTACTCCTTTGTCTCCTCGTGGAACTATACTGGACGAAATTTCATATTATTTGGGCAAGTATAGAATGAGTGACTAGCTCTTGACTGACAGTATTGCCATTTGAACCACTAATGAAGGTTTGTTAATCAGAGTGCTCTTGATACACAAATGACACTGATTGCTCATCATGAAACTCTTAATTCTTCCTCAAAATTTCTTGAGACAAATTCAGACAAAATTCATTGACCGATAAGCTTCCTCAGGAAAAGAAAATGATGAAGCTAAAACATGGGTCAGCTTATGTGCCATACTCTCGACTCTTGTTACTATTGCATTAGCTCTAGAGACATTTGTTGCCTCAAAATCTAGCTCATAACTTAGATTATTTCTATTCAAAGCATCAGTTCTCATGAAGATATTCAACGGTATAAATAAAGCTCTATTTTGTCGATGAACATGAAGAACATCATTAAATTAAGGACAGGTAATGAGAAGAAGGAATAGTTTCAGGTAGCTTCATTCACAACTTAAAATGTCTCTCCGCTTATTTCATTGTCATTGTGTTCTACTCGTGTTAGCCAAATATAAGCACAGCTGTTTATAAAGCTCCATATGATCCATCAAACATAAAGTTGTTAGGATAGAGGATGAGAACTGAGAAGTAGTACCTCAGAATCTCTTGACCCTAGCAAGCTTCTGTCATTAATGTTGGATGATCCAACCAAAGTAATACGGTCATCAATTATCATCAGCTTGCTATGGACATACACCTGCAGGAATCATGACGAACATGACGATAAAAGATAAAGACCCATTGCATAGCAAATTATTCATTTTGGTACATTGAAGATAACTATTTTTGAGCTGAGAATCTAACTTGTTTGTTTTTGCTACTAACTCCAGCTAGCTTGGTATGCATATGTTAAGATATGATTACCCTAGTGCACTGTATTCATCCTAGTATATCTGGTTGATTAACAGCATATAATTTAAGTATTTGAATAGACAGATAGACCTTCCTAAACAGCTTAATCGCATCTATAAATGGCTACGATGGCCCCAAGATTTGTATTTCTTTAGCAGGTTCTACAAACACTTATGTCACACACCATAACCAATCATATTTCATTAGGAACCCGTGATCAGATACGTTGACAAGAATTTCTTGTCCAGTGCTCGCTGTACAAATAAAAACAACCACCCTGAGGCAATCCATATCCCTTGATTGCACCACAGGGAAGCATACAAATTTTTTTTGGCCTTCATTGTCTTAAAAGTCACCACCACTACTGCTCAAAAGGGCAAACAATGGCCCAACCCTTCAAAGGGTTATCAAAGATAATAGTCCATAAGATCCCAGACGAAATTACTAACAGAACTCACGAGATACAGGGCAAGAAGCAAGAGATTTACCTGACTGGTGACCAACGGTCCACCTTCAGAAAGCCTACCATGTGTTCTAAGGCCATATAATGAAATGTAATCAGATGTCTTTGACCCAAGTTCAGCATTAAGTTTGGGGAATAAAGAGTTTTCTCCTCCACAAATGGTTCGATACTGCCAATGCATAAGGGCTCTCACCGTTGCTGCACCAGTGTCATCCATCCCACCCTGATTTAGAGTTTTGGCAAAAAAAAAACAAGATGAGAATAAGCGCAGCATTGTTGGCAATCAGGAGACAAAGCCCAAAATTGATACCTGAAATCCAGGTAGCAATGGTATGACAATAATAACTCTGAAGCATTTGTGTAATTTGTGCGCTTGGAGTATACGATTGCATAATGCCTCCATCACACGATTCTGAATGACGCTGTCTCCTTCTAGACCTGATATGAAGAATTGATTCTGGAGTGGCAAACAAGAGGTCAATATATAGTATCCACTGTGAATGGTGATAGATCCAAACTTCAATTTCAACTTGGTCTCCATATAAGACACACAAATATAGGCAAGGAGGCATTTGCATCACATACAAATACAAATGGATGCTACAATTCACCAGCTGGACTTTTTCTTGCTCGAAAAAACTTATAATGGATCATGAATCTTATTGGTTGAAGCAGCCTCATATGGAATATCATTTTATTTGTGGCAGAATGCTCCTTTAGAACACCCTCCTATGGCCCTCCCCCACTTCACCACCCCTTCTCAATCCAAGGACAAATATAGCCATGTAGGGATGAGGAACTATTCCAAAAGGAAAAGAAGCACAATTTCAGGCTTCGCTACCCTACAATAAAATCATGGGAAGAGGGAAAATGCAGTGAAGGTCATCTAAATCAGACAATAACCTAACGGAGGTTCTATCCTACGACCAATTTGACAACAAGAGGAGTTACTCTCATATAAAGCAGACAATCTTTTTCTCTTTTTCCAATGTGGGAACACTAACATCAAACATGACACGGTAAGCTCTTCAAGCTCAAACATCTGCTAAAACATCAAATTCAAGTTGTACACTGCCACCCCTTCCGACAGTAAAAAAACTATCCATCTAAACATCACAGAATAAGCACTCATCTACAGTAGCAACAAGCAAGTAATGGAGAATAATAATATCCTATCCTGAATTAGCAATGGTACTGCAAATGTAGCCGTCTGAAGTAGCTGCTTCAGAAAGACCTAGTTCAGAAGTTGGTTAAGTTACCTCGATGTAAATAAAATGCTCAGCTTGCTCAATAAGCGAACAATAAGCCTTGTGAATACTATCTTCATCTTGACTTGTTCCCGCAGACCACTGGCTAACACTTCTAATAATCTGGCAAAATTGATTGCACAATGCAATTAATTTGATGAAAGAAGTGACCTCTACTAATAGAATATATTGGACAAAAGCATCCAGCAAAAAAAATCATGTCTTCTTTCTAACAACAAAGTTTTTGTGCTGTAAGAGTTTTTCAAAATAAAGGAAAAACTGCTCAGCCTGGAAACAGTCACACAAATCCTGTTAAGCACTTTTGCTTGAATAGGCTTTGACAATGTACACTCGATCATTAGGATGCCTGTACAATAACTCGATTGGGTTATGCAAACAAGTACCAAATTACGATCTCATCAAGTTTCCTTAAAAATAACACTCGTGCGACAAGACAATGCCAAGAGGGCAAGAGTAAAAAGGTACCTGACAATGACACGAGGTACGAGGACCAGTCTGTGAAGGTTCATTTGTGGAATCAACCAGGTTACCCCGCTCCTGTGTTTCCCACCATTCAACTGCATTCTGTGTGCACTTATCTTGTACTTCTTCAGAACCAATATGATCTACAAAACCATCCGTCTGTGTGCCTTCAGCTATAGATTCAACTTCATAGTTAGAGATTCCTCCTTTCGTTGGCCAAACATTTTTATCTTGAATTACATTGTCACATTTAGACACATGTTTAGAATCTGAATCTTGAGGCAAAAGCAACGGAACATCTAATTCTGGCGATTGAGAGGA
>JBBYHQ010020791.1:0-10069 GCA_038382645.1 Spergularia azorica | reverse complement strand
TCCGAAAGTGTTTCAATGTTTCAAAATGGTTCACAACGTTTTTGAAATTTTATGGCGCGCATAAGACGGTTCTTAGAGGACGATTCATGTTAGCCGACCCCGAATCATTTTGGGAATAAGGCTTGGATGTTGTTGTTGTTGTTGTTTTTGTTTTGTTTCGGGACTATTTTGAGCCAAAACCGTGAAATATATCCTTCAATTTTGGCCAATTTGGACCAATTTGTTTTTAAGTAGGCAAAACTTCTCAAAACAATACCATGGATGATCCCCAAGAAACTTTGTCGGATATGAGGGTTTTGTTCCTCGGTTATGGTAGTTTCTTAAGCCCTTTCAGTGGATGTAACTCGTAAAAGCCAACGCACTGTTTTTGCCGATTTTGGGAATCTAACATAGGTTTTTGGCTCTAGTATTTTCTAAGACACATAATGTGACCCTTAGGGGTTTCCACAAAAGTTTTGAGCCGCTTTTGTTTCGGGTCGATATTGAGCCGAAATCGTGAATTATATCCTTTAATTTTGGCCAAATTTGATCAATTTGTTTGAAGTCGCCAAGTTTTCTCAAAACTATACCACAGATGAACCTCAAGAAACTTTGTTGGATATGAGGGTTTGTTGCTCGGTTATGGTAGTTTCTTATGCCTTTTCAGTAGACGTCACTCGTAAAGGCCAATGCACGGTTTTTGCCGATTTTGAGAATCTAACATAGGTTTTTGGCTCTAGTATTTTCTAAGACACATAATGTGACCCCTAGGGATTTCCACAAAAGTTTTGAGCCGAATTTGTTTCGATACGATTTTCAGCCAAAACCTATATCCTTTAATTTTGGCCAAATTTGATCAATTTGTTTGAAGTCGCCAAATTTTGTCAAAACTACACCATGGATGAACCTCAAGAAACTTTGTTGGATATGAGGGTTTGTTACTTGGTTATGGTAGTTTCTTAAGCAGTTTCAGTGGACGTTATTAGCAAAGGCCAACGCACGGTTTTTGCCGATTTGGGGAACCTAACATAGGTTTTTGGCTCTAGTATTTTGCTAGGACACATAATGTGACCCCTAGGGGTTTCTAAAAAATTTTGAGCCAGTTTTTTTCCGGGACGACTTTGGCCAAATTTGATCAAATTGTTTGAAGTCACCAAATTTTCTCAAAACAATACCATAAATGAACCTCAAGAAAGTTTGTTGGATATGAGGGTTTGTTGCTCGGTTATGGTAATTTCTTAAGTCCTTTTAGTTGACGTCATTCGTTAAGGCCAACGTGCAGTTTTTGCCGATTTTGGGAACCAAACATAGGTTTTTGACTCTACTGTTTTGCTAATATACATAATAGACCCCTAGGGGCTTCCACAAAAATTTTGAGCCATTTTGTTTCGCGACCATTTTGAGCCAAAATCGTGAATTATATCCTTCAATTTTGCGAATTTGGACCAATTTATTTTGAAGTAGGCAAAACTTCGCAAAACTATACCATGGATGATTCCCAAGAAACTTTGTTGGATATGAGGGTTTGTTCCTCGGTTATGGTAGTTTCTTAAGCCCTTTCAGTAGACGTCACTCGTAAAAGCCAACGCACGGTTTTTGTCGATTTTGGGAATCTAACACAGGTTTTTGGCTCGAGTATTTTCTAAGACACATAATGTGACTCTTAGGGGTATCCACAAAAGTTTTGAGCCGCATTTGTTTCGAGACGATTTTGAGCCGAAACCGTGAATTTCCTTCAATTTTGGCCAAATTTGATCAATTTGTTTGAAGTCGCCAAGTTTTCTCAAAACTATACCATGAATGAACCTCGAGAAACTTTGTTGGATATGAGGGTTTGTTGCTCGGTTATGGTAGTTTCTTAAGCCCTTTCAGTAGACGTCATTCGTAAAGGCCAACGCATGGTTTTGCCAATTTGGGGAACCTAACATAGGTGTTTGGCTCCAGTATTTTCTAAGACACATAATGTGACCCCTAGGGGTTTCCACAAAAGTTTTGAGCCATTTTTGTTTCGAAACCATTTTGAGCCAAAACCGTGAATTATATCCTTCAATTTTGGCCAAATTTTCTCAAAACTATACCATGGATGACCCTCAAGAAAGTTTGTTGGATATGACGGTTTGTTCCTCGGTTATGGTAATGTGTTAAGACCTTTTAGTTGACCTAATTCGTTAAGGCCAACATGCAGTTTTTGACGATTTTGGGAACCTGACGTAGGTTTTTGAGACTATTATTTTGCTAAGACACAAAATATGACCTGATACATTAGGATTTCGAGTGCTATTTTATATGATTTACATGATGATTAGGAGATGATTATGTTGTTTATTGGTCCACATTTCATATTATTGGTTTTGTAATGTATGGATAGAAAATGTGGCCACTAGAAGCAGTTTTGAGCTGATTTGCACATGGGTCAACTTTAAAGGCTCATATCTCTCAAACTACTTGTAATTTTACAGTTAAACCACTTGGAGATGAAACTTCATGATCTTAGCTTTCCGGGAAGTGGTCATAAGCCTTATTTGGCCAAGTAATGAGGGAGATACGTCCGTTTGAAAATCGTCTGACGACCCAGTTTTTACCGCGATCGCGGCTACATATCTGCGATCGCGAATGGAGAACAGAACCGACTCCCGCGATCGCGGGAGATGGCGCCGCGATCACGGCTGCTTCTTGCCAGGCTTTCCAAAATCCTTTTCTTCCTAATTTAATTCCTAAGTTCTTATTTAGTATAAATAGCAAACTCGAACCCTTGTTTTAGGGATTCAATCTTTCAGTATTCTTTGTAACCATCGGTACATTGTATGGAGAACTAATTCCTCCATTCTTGGTTGGGTAATTCAAAGCTAGCATTCGATCCAATCGTGAGTTCTAATTCTCTTCTTTAACTCTTAATTATTGTTGTTCTTCCGTTTTAATGTTTATGATTTGCTTATTCTAGATTAGCTACCTAGGGTTTGCATAATCTATCCTTAACCTTATTAATTATCGCTCGTTTAATTAATCTGGTAAAGTAAAGAACTTTGATCTAGTATTAGGTGCTCATCGGTATTAGATTGAAGGGAAGAACAACATAATTGGCATAGTATATTACTGCTCAGTGTATGCGCCCAATTCTCTATTGATATTGTTCTAAGTCTTATTGCTGTTATTGAATCGAGTCTAATCGCTTGTTTTAGAACGTTTAATAATTAGGGTTGTTAGAGTCGTGCTCACGCCTAATAACTAATCACTAAGGAACAATAGGAATTTAATTCCACAATAGAGTAATTAAGAAGATAACTGAATTAGAACTAGGACCGATTGTTAGAATTGCTAGCGGCGATAACCCCGACCAAGACCTCGTTAATCTTGATAAATCAATAATTTAATTCACTGTTTTACTTATTAGTTTAATCAACAACTCAATCAATCAAAACCCCCCAATTGTTACTTGTTACTTAATTGCACACTTAGACTACGAATAACCCAAATAATTCCCCGTGGATTCGAACCTTACTTCCCTACTACATTAGTTATAGGTTAGTATTGTAATTGAATTTGGAGGGTGATACGACTTAGCTCCACCATGACCCATAAGGGCTTCCAGAAAAAATTGAACCGTTTTTGTTTCGGGACCTTTTTGAGCTAAAAACCGTGAATTATACACTTCAGTTTTGGCCAAATATGACCAATTTTTTTTTCAAAGTAGCCAAATTTTCTCAAAATAAAAAACTGAGGACCCTAAGTGACTATGTTGGATATGAGGGTTTGTTCCTCGATTATGGTAGTTTCTTACGCCCTTTTGGTGGACGTCATTCGTTAAGGTCAACATGTTGTTTTTGCGAGTTTAGGAACCTAACATAGGTTTTTAGCTCTAGTATTTTGCTAAGATACATAATGGACCCCTAGGGATTTCCACACAAATTTTGAGCCGTTTCTGTTTCGGGACGATTTTGAGCAGAAACCGTGAATTATATCCTTCAGTTTTGGCCAAATTTGATCAATTTGTTTGAAGTCGCCAAATTTTCTCAAAACTATACCACGGATGACCCTCAAGAAAAATTTGTTGGATATGACGGTTTGTTCCTCGGTTATGTTAATTTCTTAAGCCCTTTTAGTTGTCGTCATTCGTTATGGCCATCGTGCAGTTTTTGCCGATTTTGGGAACCTAATGTAGGTTTTTGACTCTACTATTTTGCTAAGACACATAATATAACCCGTAGAGGCCTCCAGAAAAATTTGAACCGTTTTGTGTCGAGACCTTTTTGAACTAAAAACCGTGAATTATATACTTTAATTTTGGTCAAGTTTGACCAATTTTTTTTGAAGTAGCCACATTTTCTCAAACTAAAAAAATGATGACCCTAAGGTGACTGTGTTGGATATGAGGATTTGTTCCTCGATTATGGTAGTTTCTCAAGCCCTTACGGTAGATGTCATTCGTTAAGGCCAACTTGCGGATTTTGTCGAGTTTAGGAACCTAACATAGGTTTTTGCTTTAGTATTTTGCTGAGATACATAATGGACCCGTAGGGGCTCCCACAACAATTTTGAGCCGTTTTTGTTTCGGGACCATTTTTGAGCCAAAACCGTGAATTATCTTTCAATTTTGGGCAAATTTGACCAATTTCATTAAAGTCGTCAAATTTTCTCAAAACTATACCATGGATGGCCTTCAAGAAGATTTGTTGGATATGACGGTTTGTTCCACGGTTATGGTAGTTTCTTAGGCCATTTCAGTAGACGTCATTCGTAAAGGCCAACGCACGGTTTTTGCCGAATTGAGGAACTTAACATAGGTTTTTGGCTCTAGTATTTTCCTAAGACACATAATGTCAGTCCTAGGGGTTTCCACAAAAATTTTGAGCCGTTTTTGTTCCGGGACGATTTTGAGCCAAAACCATGAATTATATCCTTCAATTTTGGTCAAATTTGACCAATTTGTTTCAATTCGCCAAATTTTCTCAAAACTATACTACGTATGATCCTCAAGAAACTTTGTTGGATATAACGGTTTGTTCCTCGGTTATGGTAATTTCTTAAGCCCTATTAGTTGATGTCATTCGTTAAGGCCAATGTGCAGTTTTTGCCGATTTTTGGAACCAAACATAGGTTTTTGACTCTATTGTTTTGCTATCATACATAATAGACCCCTAGGGGCTTCCCCAAAAATTTTGAGCCGTTTTTGTTTCGGGACCATTTTGAGCCAAAACCGCGAATTATATCCTTCAATTTAGGCCAAATTTGACCAATTTGTTTGAAGTCGCCAAATTTTATCAAAACTATACCATGGATGACCCTCAAGAAACTTTGTAGGATATGATGGTTTTTTCCTTGGTTATGGTAGTTTCTTAAGGCCTTTCAGTAGACGTCATTCGTAAAGGCTAACGCACAATTTTTACCGATTTGGGGAACCTAACATAGGTTTTTGGCTCTAGTATTTTGCTAAGACACGTAATGTGACCCCTAGGGGTTTCCACAAAACTTTTGAGCCGTTTTTGGTTCGGTACGATTTTGAGCCAAAACTGTGAATTATATCCTTCAAATTTGGCCAAATTTGACCAATTTGTATGAAGTCGCCAAAATTTCTCAAAACTATACCATGGATGATCCTCAAGAAACTTTGTTGGATACTTGGATATGATGGTTTGTTCCTCGGTTATGGTAATTTCTTAAGTTCTTTTAGTTGACGTCATTCACTAAGGCCAACGTGCAGTTTTTGCTGATTTTGGCACCAAACATAGATTTTTGACTCTACTATTTTGCTAAGACACATAATATCAGCCGTAGGGGCCTCCAGAAAAATTTGAATCGTTTTTGTTTCAGGACCTTTTTGTGCTAAAAACCGTGCATTATATACTTAAGTTTTGGCTAAATTTAACCATTTTTTTTTTAATTAGCGAAATTATCTCAAACTAAAAAATTGATGACCCTTAAGTAACTATGTTGGATATAAGGGTTTGTTCCTCGATTATGGTAGTTTCTTAAGCCTTTCAGTAGATGTCATTCGTTATGGCCAACGTGCGGTTTTTGCCGATTTGGGAAACCTAACATAAGTTTTTGGCTCTAGTATTTTTCTAAGACACATAATGTGACCCCCAAGGGCCTTCCACAAAAATTTTGAGCCGTTTTTGTTTCAGGACCATTTTAAGCCAACACCGTGAATTACATCCTTCAATTTTGGCCAAATTTGACTAATTAGTTTTGAAGTAGCCAAATTTGACTAATTAGTTTTGAAGTAGCCTTCACCACCAACGCCATCCTCCTATTCCCTTTCATTTCCTTCCACTTTTTTTCATCTTTCTCTCTCGTCGATGGTTGATTTGAATAGCACTAACGGCTAGGCGGAGACGAAAAAGTGTACCAACAAGGGAAGAGGGCACCTACGTGAATGTTGATGGCGCAAATGTGGTGTGGTTGTAAGATCTGGAAATGATGGAAGAGGAAATGGAGAACGGAAGATGCATGGATTGGGTGAAGAAGTAGTCGCCTCCTTGAGATGGAGTGTGGCGTCATGGCGTGTGGTCGTCGGAGCGGCGCGCCTTGATGGGTGGTCCCGACGACCGTTGTGGACGAAGGCGGTGGCAACAGGTGGCGGCGTCAAGGTGGGCAAGTTCACTGTTGCAGGTGGTAGGGAAGGAGATAGAGTGGCGCGGGGGTTGGGGTTATCAATGGGTCACTGATTTTAGTCAATAAGTAATGAGGTTAATATTAAACAATAATATAAAGTTGCCATTTTAAGAATAAGAAGAATACATTGGGACGGCTGAAAAAGGAAAGCAGGAAGTTTAATATGGGACGGAGGGAGTAATACATAGTATCTGAAAGGGGAAAAATGTCTTTACAATCATTTATTCAAATTGGCAGCCTGATAGCGATAACCCTTCTTGTTTCCCACCTATCCAGTTAGGGAACCATGATGGCCATACGCAGGCAATGATTACACGCTGGTGCAAATAGGTTTTAATACCTGACACATGTTATAGCCTACATAGGCCCTAAGGGTGCTTTGTCTCTCTAAATAACAAAAACATGGCAGAAAATGGAGGATTCTCAACAAACTCCGGAATTACATGGATTGCAGGTTCATGATAAACATACCTTGTAGCAAAGCAATGGCAGCAGAAGCATAAATTGGGCAAAGAGCAACACTATTTCTGGTTCCTCAGTGTGCACCAACTTCTAACAAAGGCGCTGTCACAATGCACAATTTAAACTAAGCACGTTGTGTTACATGTTGAAACTTGTTCTAGCAAAATATTGGGGAGAGGAGAGCAAGAAGCAATCAACAATTTCATGCTATTAGAAGTGAAACAAAAGGAAATCAGAGCTTAAAGTGTTATATAAACTGAGAACCTTAGTTTTTTTATGCATAAGAATATACACAAAAGTTAGCCAATTAGTAAGATTAAGTAAATAGGACAACAATAATGTCATCTTTGGAGCACTGATTTACTAAATAATAAAGGCCACACTGCTCAAGTTAGCCATGACCTCTTGTTTGCATGTTAAGCAAACACAAAAAATGATGACAAGAATTTAGAGTGATAGAGCACCAAAAAATGTAAAAACCACAAATTCAACTTGTGTAAAATTTATTGTTTGCATGTTAAAAGTAGAGAAACAGCAAAAAGCATCAAAAACAACAATCTCTAAAGGACATCATTTTAAGGAGGAAGCTACAAATCACAGAAGTAAAGAGGTTCGTTCATGCCAAAGACTATGCACTATCAAGTTACGTATTGGTACTCAACCGAAATTTTCGAACACTCCCACTCAACATATTTATCTCAAAGAAAATTGAGTTACTCGTAGTGGAAGGGAACCGAGCAAAATAATAACCATGAAGAACAAAGCAAAATAATCACCCAGAATGCGTAGACCAGCTTAACTTGTTCTGCAAGATCACATGGGGGTAAAACAAACAGTTTTTCCAAACAGTAGCATATCACATGAAGGCAAGGCAAGTGAGATGATTGAAGTATTCAATACTCTTATCACGATTTAGAGAAGGTGATAAGTTGTTGTTATAGAAAAAATGTTTAAAAGAAACAGAAAAAACAAGTAGACAACTCCCTGCAAATATTGGAATTCTGCAAGATCACTCATTTCTGGAAGTGAGTTAAACTTCAGAGAGAGATGAAAAGAAGATGGTTTTACAGAAAACGTTACAAGACCCTTTAGTGTCCCATAATACACAAGCAACGGAAATAGACTGTAAATTAAAACTACCATAAATAGCAATTTTGTTTAGCATGCAACTGCTTCAAAACACATTGTCTTGTAAAGCTATATAAGAGTACAATAAAACTCTTACAATTATGAAGGATCTCAACCCACCGACTGCTGCAATTGACAAAATGATGTTGACAGGAAATTATGAGGTGTACAATACTCAGAAGTGTGCGATACAAACTTAATGATCGATTGGACGCAGAGGTGTAAGGCTTTATGCATAGCTCACAACCCCTAAAGCAAGGCCAGGAACTGCAATGCAACCCTTTACAGTACGAAGTCCATAAACATCATGCTCTCTAAGTTCACGATCATTGAAACCATAAGAGATTAACTGTGAATTATAATTAACAAGGTAGATATGTTCATCATTTGGAAGTTCTACCAGGCTCAACCCAACGAAGGGTCCTAGTTGAAGAGAATGAACCATGTCCCAAGAATCCTCTTGCCCCATATTCCCTCATTACCCACACTTCAACCTCCTCCTTGTCAAACGCACTAGCAATCATAGCAAGATTCTGCCTAAGCACACAAAGACCCTTGCCTGAGTGCACACCTTTAGGTACCGGTGGTCCTCGAAAATACTTGAAAACCTCCTCGGTCATTTCAAATGCAACGACTTCTGAGGTGTTCAAACATGGCCAATGGTAAATACCATTGACAAGGCAATGACTATATTCGGGGAGGCAATCATGCATGCCCAGGAAAGGCGGGTCTTCCAATGGAGCAAAGGGTGCAAAATCATCATACTGCCCAAGGGAGTATATAGTTCTCCAAGAATCACTACCGCAATCATAAACCCTAACAAGCCACCCTTCCTCGACATAATGTATCGCTTGCCAGCGAAAAATAACCACAATTTTAAACTCACCAATCTTATGATCAAACCCAAATCCAATTAGTAAAGCATCTAATTTCTTCAATTCATAATAACCCCCTTCAAATACATCGAAAGGAAACGAAATTCGGGGTAAAATGTGTCGAAATTGTCGAGTAGCAGGATTCCATAACACGATAGTACCACCAGAAGCTTCAACTGATCTATGAAATATGCAATAAACACCATTAACAGGTCCAATCACATGGATAATTCTATGAAATTCACGACCAAATTTCTCCCTTTTCTCATCAAACCCATCATCAAGAAAAGGTGGGCACTCCAAATCTTCAAACTTTATATCTAATTTATGATCATAAACTGATATAACATGATTTTTTGTAATTGGGTCTTTCCGGAAACATATAATCTTACCAGAACTTCTGGCTTCTGAGTGAAGATTGTAAATGTTGATGAAGGAAGATGATTGCATCAAATTCCGCCATCTCTTGCACACGCATTTGAATCTGCAAATTGATTTCACGGGTAACTTCACCAGAATTTCGATCTCAATTTCATCTGGTAACATTTCTTTCTTTTGTGAATTTATCAAACATTGGAATGAGAAAAAGAAAAGTGTAGAAACTTCTAATATATGGAGTAGATAATGATATTGATGCAAATTTACCAATGTTTCCCTACTCTAACTTTACACTACCAAACATATACCAGGACAATGTTGTATTTTGTTCACTTTTAGAGACCATCTCTCCCCTCATAAGTTATAACTAGTTCTTTGACCCGTGCAAGTTTGCACGGGGCGTTTCATCTCTTTGTTCTTTGAGTTGGTTTTAGTTTAGGGATGTTTGTACAGATGTCTAATACTGTAAGTATAAGATGTTAATACATCCAATTTAGAACAATGGTGTTAGTTAGATTTTCGAATAACTTGAGTTTTAGATACACTAAAATAGACTCGATACCCATCGGATAGACGAACTGTATTGACCAGCGAAGAATCTCAAAAAAGAGGTAATTATCTATTAATGTTTGTAT
>JBBYHQ010020780.1:0-34288 GCA_038382645.1 Spergularia azorica | reverse complement strand
TTGTATTTACTCTTGAGACCATCGTTGACAAGTTTGGAGAGGAAATGGGTCCTTATGCTTTTGGGTTATGCCAAAATCTGGTAACACTTCAGCATTCATCTTTTATGATATCTATGTAATCAGTTGGGCTTTGTTTTTGGGCCACTTGGTTCTTTCTATTGAGCGATCCCTTGTTTGGTCAGGCCGCTGCATTCTGGAAATGCATGAGCAATGCTGAAGCCGATGAAGAGGGTGATGATCCTGGCGGTGCATTGGCCGCAGTTGGCTGTTTGCGTGCTATTAGCACAATTCTTGAATCAGTTAGCAGTCTTCCCGATCTCTTTGGCCAAATTGAGCCTACCCTTCTTCCTATAATGCGTAGGATGTTAACTACTGATGGCCAAGGTGGGGTTTTACTTTACATGCGTGTTCCTTAATTTTTCCATTATTTGATCGATTCTTTAGTTTGTGTGCGGGTTGGAGGGTGTTAAATGTGGTTAATAGCAGGAAGTATAGTATAACAACTCCACTAAAAAACGTGAAAGCATTTGAGTGGCTTTCACACTCTTCAACTATTTGTGAGAATGTTACGACAAATGAATGAATGATAAGATACCCTCCATATTACAATATTACTTTCTCAGAAATTAACTGGCCACGTCGACCATGGTACCCTTGTTCTTCTTTCTTGATAAGTAATGGTAATGAGTTCTTATTGGGCCTGGTCTAATTGGCTTGTCCATTACAGTAAAAAGGAAACATAATGGGAATTGCAAACTCAGAAAATCAGGTTTAGGGATTAGAGAAGAAATCTTGTCCATTGGGTATTTGGGTGATAGTAGTTCCCAAAATTTTGATTCATAAACATATTTGATGACCATTGGACATCACGGTTGTCATTTTGAGTGGTGGAGGTGAATGATGGGGTTGCTGGTATGAGTAGATGGGTGGTGGTGAGGGTGACAAAAGAGGTTTGGCTTGGCCGCTAAGGGGTTGTGGGGGGCTGAGAGGAGAATGAGGGGGTAGGGATTATTCGTTCATAGGGGCTGTGAATAAAATTGATGATGAGTTACTAAGTGGATTGGTGGTTAGTGGTAGTGGCTAGACAGGTTCACAAGGAAACCAGAGAAAAAATGTAATCTGGCTTAGATTGGAAATCAGAAGATAATTCAGAATGGGAGAGAATTCTATGGGTCTTAGAGATGTGATATATTCTGCCCTTGTGGACGTCGCTCCCCCCCACCCCCTGTAGGTAGTGCCATCAGTTTTTAATCTGATTCTGAGTTTTGATGACATGATCTATTTGATATACTAATCTTTATAAGTGCTGCTATGTGTTTACAGAGGTCTTTGAAGAAGTTTTGGAGATTGTTTCCTACATGACATTCTTTTCTCCTACGATTTCTGTGGAGATGTGGAGTCTTTGGCCATTGATGATGGAGGCACTGTCAGACTGGGCTATTGACTTCTTTCCAAGTAAGTAGTGTCCTATACTCCTATTCCAGTTTTGCCTTCTTCATAATTGAACCCACCCCCCCCCCCTTTCCTCCCCTCAAGTGGATCTCGAGAACTCTCCTTAATCGTTATTATGACATCCTCCTAACATGATTACCCATTTCTTCTTCTATGATTTCTGTGTTATAAATATTTTAGCGAGTGAGGTTGAGGTTGGTTGCATACACATTGAATGTTGCTTCCTGGAGTAGATTTCCATTTAGGTTTTGTTAGCAATTTCGTTTAGTTTAGGAGACAATAGCATCAGGTTTCTTTTTCAATGAATTAGGAGTAGATCGGCTGATCTAGGAAACATGCTGTCCAATTTGGAAACTTGGGATAGCTTTTGGCTTCATGTTTCTCGACAGCATGAAATTGTTAGCTTGCTTATTGTTGGTGCGAGATGTGTAATGAAGCATGATCTCTCAAATTTCATTTTGTTAGACCTGCTACTTGGAAACTTTATTGGGAGAGGTCACTTAAGGTGTTCAAAAAGGATTATATAAGTGCCTTGATATGTTTTGCTAAATGCTATAGTTCTTGACTTCTGTTCTTAGTCTTTGCTAGTTCCATATTTTCAACTTGATGAGATTGGTTAGGGTATACTTTAAAGAAGGCTTCTGGACTTCTGAGATTGCTGTCTTTATTTTTCGCTATTAAACTTTGTTTCATTGTAAAACCGAGTATTGTTGATTGAGCCTGTATATCTTTTGGTGCAGACATTTTGGTACCCTTGGATAATTATGTTTCTCGAGGAACTGATCGTTTCTTGACCTGCAAAGATCCTGATTATCAACAAAGTCTGTGGAATATGATATCTTCTGTAAGTGTTTTCTGTTGCCTCATTATTTAATCTTTTTGATTTATCTGGTTAAGTATCAAGGACATTAGTAATTCCTTTTAGGCAAATAGTGTTGTTGTTGACTTGGTGTTCATTTGTTTACAGATAATGGGTGACCAAAACCTTGAGGATGGTGACATTGAGCCTGCTCCAAAGCTTGTAGAAGTAGTATTCCAAAATTGCCGGGGTCAAGTTGATCATTGGGTTGAACCTTACACGAGGGTCGCTATTGAGCGCCTGCGTAGAACCACTAAACCTTATCTGAAATGTCTACTAGTGCAAGTGGTATGTATATTAGTCTCGCTACGACTTTATCTCCTCAGAGAAGCATGGCTTGCACAAAAAGAAAACCATTTATGGCATTCAGCCTTCTTCATGGTTTTTTTATTTATTTATTTTATCTTTCATTTTAATCATCAGGTGAAAAATCAATTTATGTTAGTCAGTTCGTGTAATTTTCGATTGAATTTTCATTTGTCACTTGGAACACGCCCTATGTTTAAACATAAGCACAATGCTGTGTATAACTGACCCCCCTTACCTGGCCATTGGCGGGAGCTTCCTTTGAGGCACTCCTGTAGTGTTTTTTTATGTAACTATGCATATTGTTTAATTTGGAAGGGTGGTTCAGTTCTCCATTTGGTAGTCATGTAGTATCTTTTGTAATATCGTGTTTACAGTCATTACTCTTTAGGATGTAATGAGGTGTTGTCTATTCAATGTTTGGAAGTACTGCAACAAAAAAACAAAAAATTGTGGCTTCTGCCCCCACATCCTTCTGCGATTTTTTTTAGGTTTCTTCCTTGCCTGCCTCTTTTTGTGCGAGGAATTGTATGAGACCATGTCTTGTCCTTAATTTTGTGAAAAGTGGTTAGTGTTTTTCTTATGTCGTTTCTGAATATAGTTTGTACTTTGTGCAGATTGCCAATGCATTTTATTACAACCCGATTTTGGCATTGACTATTCTACACAAGCTTGGTGTTGCTACAGAAATCTTCAACCTTTGGTTCCAAATGATTCAGCAAGTAAAGCCCAGTGGCAGCCGTGCAAACTTTAAAAGGTGATGTATTGTGCCTTTTCATGTCCTTCCATGTTTGTTTTACGGTGAATAGACTAAAGTATTGTTTAAAAAATTGGGAATTTAGATCCTAATGATAATAAATCCTTGGCTTGATAGGGAGCATGACAAAAAAGTGTGCTGCTTGGGATTGACTTCCCTTTTAACTCTTCCTGCTGAGCAACTACCATTGGAAGCGCAGGGGCGTATTTTTAGGGTTACTCTTGAGCTGCTTGTTGCCTACAAGGAACAGGTTGCAGGTTGGTACTCCTCACTTACGTGGTTATTCTTTTCCCTTTCTTCTTTTGAGTTTGTGTGTAGGACAAGCTGTTAATATCATCATATTATATCATTTTCAAAATAACAGAAACAGCCAAGGAGAATGAGAGAGAGGATGCTGATAACATGGATGGATTTCTGTCTGATGATGAGGATGAGGGTGCTGGATCTGATAAAGAAATGGGAGTTGATGATGAGGAAGGGGATGATGCTAACAGCAATCATTTGAATCGTTTGGCTGCGCAGGTGAGTGAGTACTGGTTATCTTTGTCATTCAATGAACGGGCCTATATGCTAAACATTATGTGAATATTACCCCTTTTGAGTTTATTCTCACGTAAACTCACCGATGATGGCAGTCTTTGGGCTAGGATGTGTGAATTTATAGAAAGACCACGGGTCAATGCATCAGCCTATAGTTCTAAGGAGAGCCATCTCTTTAGTTTTTCAATGTCTAGTTAGATCGGGTAGTTATTCAAATTACGAAGATAAACGTTGCCATTGACTGAGGGGTCGTCTACTAGGTCTTATCGACTCTCCGAAGCTTTAAGTCATCTGAACGTCCGGGCGCATCTGAATAACACGTCCAACTATCTTCATGTTGTGAAGTCTTTATTAGAAAATAAGATGATAAAATGTTCCATATATTTAGATATTACTTAGAAGATGCTCCATCTTTTTATAGGTTTTGTTGTTATTTAAAGCTCTTATGTGGGGTCTTCGGTGATTATATGAGGCCATTTCTATTTTTTGCAATTTGACCATTAATGTCCTTGACTTATCTTTTCCTTGCTTGCGTCGATGGTTCTGCAGTATTCCCCAATGAGGATCATTTGTCCCACTTCGTGTGCCACTCCCTGTACCCCTCCAATCAGATTTCAGGATACCCAATTTCTTAAGGTTATAATATGGGTATCCTGAAATCTGATTGGAGGGGTACAGGGAGTGGCACACAAAGTGGGACAGAGGATCTTCTTTGAGTATTCCCTGGTTTAATATTTTTAATGTGATATGAGTGTGCTTTGCCCAGGTTTTAGGTTAAATTCTTCATGTGACTGGCTTTTTCTTGTTTTTTTCTTTCTATGTTTTGGTTTCAAAGAATTATTGATTATTAATTAGACTAATTCAAGTTTTGTCGGTTCTTCGTAGCTTTCATTCAATATGTATTGTTTGGTTGTCTTTAGATTTTTCTCTCCACACTTTGTTTTCTTGATTTTCTCTTTAATTTTACCTTGCTTTCCTCTTTTCCATTCTTTTCCACATTGTGTCTTCTATTAAAACCATTCATGTTAGCCCACAGGGATTTTTCTTGTCCGGATTTCTGATCGTTGATATTTTTTTGAAATCATTTCTGGTGTAGTGTCTCCTTGTGGAATGTAGACTGATATTCGATTTTCTTATTTAGGCTAAAGCATTCAGGCCAACTGATGACGATGACGATGATTCTGATGATGACTACAGTGATGATGAAGAGTTACAATCTCCGATCGACGAGGTCGACCCTTTCATACTGTTTGTTGATACAGTCAAAGGTACAGAAACGTGGTAATTTTTCAAGCCTGTGTACGTTCAGATTATGTTGTGTTACTTATACTGGAGCTCTGTAATTTTGTAGTTATGCAAGCTTCAGATCAGTTGAGGTTTCAGAATTTGACTCAATCCCTTGAGTTCCAATACCAAGCTCTAGCCAATGGAGTTGCCCAGCATGCTGAGCAGAGACGGGTGGAGATAGAGAAGGAGAAACTGGAGAAAGCATCTGCTGTCTCCTCGTGATTTAATGTGGGTGCAAGTTCATAGTCAGTTTGGGTCTCAGTTCTTAACCGATTTGCATGGATAAAGCATCCAATGCCTGAGAGATTGTGCCTCTGATAAAGTTGAGTGAATGTTAGAGGGTTTTTGGCTGCGAGTAATTTGGCTATTTCTTTCCTACCTTTTGCGGGAGGAGATCAACTACACTCGGAGGCTCTCTCATTACAGTCTGAGGTTAGGCGTTCCTGGCGGAATTTGCCTGTCGTGTGCTTCGAGTGACATACACAATTCTCATGGTTTGAGTCATCCCTCGGGGTTTGTAGGTCTAGGTCACATTCATTCTATCTGTATGGTCAAGTGTAGGAAAATATGGTGCGCATTCTTTATGTATAGGCATCGGTGGTGTCAAGGTTGCGTTCACAGTTTTGTCTGTCGTGGCCCTATTTCGTGTTATACCTATTACTACATTATTTGGGCTGCCTTTTTCATTTTTTTTCTTTTTTGCGTCATTTTTGCGACCTTTTTTTTTGGGATTGGTGATGCAGCAAGTTTAAGGAAAGACTTGCTTGATGATGTAAGACTCTTTGTACAATATATGATATGCTGAGATTGAGTTTGCGGCTTGGCTGTTGTTCTAAGATTTAGGTTCCTATCCATCGTCTGTGATAAGATCATTTCGTCCTTTGCGTAGGAACTTTGTATGTGGGTAATGGTGGCTGATTTGTGAAGTGATATGTTACATTCTGCCCACCCAATGCTTGGCTTCTGTTTAACAGATGCGTTTGTAAAGCATCCTTTTATGCACACTTTCTTGATGACGGGCAACAGACGCCCGTTTTTTTGTCGTGCATCCCTCTTTCGAATGCCTGTCGTTAGCGACTGGGATAGAGTGGATGCATCTTAACACCCCGAGACTAGCTGGTTTTTGGCATAGGCTGCCTTTTTTTTTTTTTTTTTTTTTTTTTTGTGGACGAAACCTGCAATGCCCTTGAAATAAGTTGACTACGAAACCTGCTAGTTTGGTTAATGGGGGGTTCTAAGTGATTAGAGGTGAGACTAAAGTAAGGATTTAGTACTTGGGATTTCAACTTTTTATTTTTATTGTTTCCGTCACATGTAGATGTTGTATTTTCTGGCGTTGTAGAACTGTTTATTATCTATAGTTAGTAATTAGAAGTTCATAACAATATGAGGTCTTCAGTTCAAAAAAGAAAAAACAAGATGAGATCTAAATTTAGTAATTGATAAATAATGACGTGAGCGTCAAAATTTTGTATTTAATCCATTGGTCAAATATGGACATAATTTTATATGAACCGGTTACACATTCAATAGTACAGTTTTAAAGTTAATCATCTAGTGTAACCTTGTCCATATGAGTAACATGAGTACATGACCAATTGGCAATTGACCATGGTACGATTTTCGGACTAGCTAAAAAATGAACACAAAACCGACAGGGCTGGCTGGGACTTGGGAAGAAGAAGAACAAAGTAACTCAAAAACAAAACAAAAAAACAAACAAAAAAAAAAAAAAAAAAAAGAAAGAAAAGAGAAAAGAAGGAAATATCGGGAGGAGAAAATCAGAAAAATTCAGACATTTTCGCGGGATCGTTTTGTTTGTTTCTCTCTCCTTCTCCTCCGACAGGAAGACAGAAATGGCGAAACAATATGTTGGGATGCAGGCGATCTTGTTGATCTTCGTCGTATGTTTCACATTATCAAATGCTGCAAACGACACGCTTGTCAATCCTAAGTGCAACAGAAAAGGTCGTTTGGTATGTTTCTTTTTCTCCTTTTTTTTTTTTTTTTTTTTTATCTTTGATTTTCCTCGTCATCTTATACATTTTTTTAGCTGGATTTCTGATAGTTTTTGTGCATTTTCATCGTTTGTTACATGCAATCGAATTCGGTAAATTTGTTTTTATTACTGTTTATTTTGTGGGAAATTGATAGAATAAATTGCAATGTGGTTGAAATTTGCATCATTTTCTCAGCTGAGAGGGATTTTGTTTTCGGATTGTATTTTTTGATTGATTGAGTTATTTGGTAGGCGTAATATTTACTCTTCATATTCGCTTTTTCGGAAAATTTGTCAATATTTGTGTTGGTTTGTTCTTATTTTGGAATGTGAGCTAGTTTGTGAGCTGATTAGAGAGAAGGTATTTCTTGACTGAGGAGTGAGGATATATCTAATATCACGGAATATGGAATTGTACAAGCATCCTTGGAAACGCTAAGAAAGACCTATCCCATGTAGAGGCTTGATTGGAAATTCAATTGTCTTTGAAAATACTTGCAACTGTAGAAGAAGCAGAATGCCCAAAATCTCTCTGTGTCTCATGTCTCCCCGAATTTCCAATGGAAGGACATCTTCTTGTGCGTCCTAAAATGCCTATTCAAACTCTGTAGGAAGACAAATCTATGCATATTACCTTATAAGGGTCAGTGACCTACCTAGAACATATGATGTATAGATCGTTGTTTATGGAAAGTGACAAAAAGCAATCCCACTTTGTGGTGTTCTCTTATAAATTTAATTCAACCTTTCATAATTCACGAAAAATAAAAGCCAACCTTTGCGTTTCCTCACAAAATGTTGCTAAGCTTCTTGGAAAATAATTTCTACTAAATTTCTTGACGTACTTATGTATCTTTTGCATATAGAGACTAAATTTCCCAGTTTTGAAAATTGATGGTGCATTTTTGTAAACAAGGTGTATAGGCTGGATTATTCTTGGAGTTAAGGTTGGATAACTTTATGAATTACAAGGTCTAATTATTCTTGTTAGACCTCCAACAGGTTGGGTCAAGTTTTCCTTGTTAATTTATGTTTTTGTTCTATTGCTTGTTACAAATTTTATGTGACCTTATGCTGCGTTATTTGAAATATTATCTCCTAGAACATTGGTTGTAGTCCTTTAGTGTGTGTGTGTGTGTGGGTGGGTGGGTGTGGGTGGGTGTGTTTGAGTGGGTTGTTCTTATATTTTTATTTTTATGTGGAAATGATAAGAAGAACTTGATCAATTTTGATAACCTACACTGTTTCCTTTGTTTTAAGGTCTTTGTTGGCATCATTTGTCTGTCTCATCTCAAACCCATATTGTAAAGGGAAAATCACGACTTCTTATTCTTTTTTAATTTTATTTTTAAATCATGCTCCTTGTCCCCCTGCCCTTATTATTACTATTATTGTGTTTGTGTTTGATGGATACTTTCTGCAGGTTAAGGTGAAATACTGGATTGATGGTGTTAAAAAAGAAATGATTACCGCATTGACTGCAGAATTTGGTCCATTTCCTCCTCTGGAGAAGAAAAGTTCTAGATTGCCAGCCGTGATCACAAATCCCTTTAATTGTTGCTCTAATCTGTCATCCGAGGTTTGTATTCCTCCCCATTCAAACGTTATATACCTTGCTTTTGCTTTCTCCATTTTTGTTTTATTGCTATTCCTCTCATCAAACATTATCCTAATTGTTCACTTGTATTTATTGCTTACATAATCGACTTACTGTTTATATCCTAACATCCCAGTCTTATATGAGTCGATAGAGCAAATAAATAAATAACTTATTCCGTGCAAATTTTCCTCGGTTACCTGACTGTGAATCTACTAGGCCATTCCGTTTGCTGACCATTGCTATAATCTTTGTCTGACATCCTGAAATTTAGGGCGTGGCCTCGTGCAATAAGATAGACCTTGATTTTGGCTAAGAAAAGCAAGAAGCTGCTCCCAGGACTTGAACCCTTGACTTATCGATCACTCAGCAAAATTGCGCCAAGGCTCCCCTTCACTTTAATAAAGTACTGTTAAATACTTAAATTCTAGCCCCGTACAGTCATGAAGTCATGATGCGACGCATGGACTATCTATATCTAACATACAAGATGCCTTTTACTTGACTGAGAATGGAGAATTTACAAACAACACCATAGTCCCAAAATGCTTTGGTCGGCGATGTAGAATCTTTAACTACAACAACAACAACAACCAAGCCTTATTCCCAAAATGATTTGGGGTCGGCTAACATGAATCGTCGTCTAGTAACCGTCTTGTGTACACCATGAAATTTCAAAAACGTTGTAAACCTTATAGGAGTATTTAAACACTTACAAAGGAAGTTTTATAAAGTCGTCAAAATAAATAAAAAGGTATCATTAACTACGAAACAAAAATTTGCTATCATTTCTAGGCCACATTGTATTGTGCAACTGAAACGGCCATTCAAAAGGAAGTCAACTTTTGCCTTAATCTCAAACCAAAAAGCATGGCAAGTGTAAGACTTTTTCACTTGCTGAGTTGGATTGTGAAGGAGGTAAACTCTGGGACTTAATGAGCCCACTTCTAGGTTTAGTGACCACCTTGACTTTAGCTACAAGTCTTCATCAGATCGTTTGTATTGTGTTTACATTTATTCGTAGAGATAGGCCGAACAATATATTGGTTGCCTTGATTTTTTTTGTCAAGATCTTGAGAGGACACTTCTCAATGGCCTTATTCATTAGAAGGGGTTTATTAAACATAAATCATAATCTTGTCCTGTATGTTTTAAGGTTATGTTTGGTTGGATGGAAACTATTGTCAATGAAAAACATTTTCAATATAAAGTGCTCTTGAATGGAATTTTGAAACACCCCTCCCAAACAAGGCGAAGTGCGAATAGCATTCAAGAAAGATTTTTTTTTTTCCCAAACTATTTACCTATTTCTCGAAGGACAAAATTATTCAACTAATGCTCGCAGCTCTTGTAGTGGAAACCATGGTTTTAAGTTGTAACTCCCCTTAGGCTGCTTGGATATCCAGGGCCCCTCCAAAAGCTTGCCTATCGGTGTGGGCGTCTGTTTTTCTGATAAATCTACTCAGAGGAACTTGAAGCAGCATTTCATTCTCATAGTTAGCCGTTGCTGGTTGTGAAAACTAGACGTCGAGAGCTCAAGGCTATTGGTCACATATTTCCCTTTTGTTTGTTGGTTTATATCTTTGTGGAGTCTCTCCTTGTCTTTGTCTGGCTTGCATTGTCTTGAGCCTTTCACAGTTCAGGATGTGATTGTAGCTTGGAAACTAAGGATGGGGATGTCGTGGGTTCATGATGCTTGGAGAATGGTTTTATGGCTATCTGGTGGTGTATCTGGAAGGAGAGGTCTGAGGGCAGTACTTAATTGGAAGTTAATTCTTAATTCCTTTTTTTGTTGGTTTTGTTTGGAGATTGTTGTTTAACAAGTTCGTCCTTAGCAACATTTGTCTTTACTTTATTCTGGGGATTTAAGTACAGGACAGTCTAGGGACATGATTTTCTTTTTGCTTTTGCTCTTCTTTTGTAAACGGTGTCACTGATTGGCTCCCTTATACTGACTTTTCTTTTATGTAAATAGAGGTATTAGTAAGAGTCGCCAGGATGTTGGTTTGTGTAGTTATTCTAGTGTTTACGATACTTTTCTTTGTCTTAATTACAGGTGCATCAATCAGTTGCACTGGCTAGTCGTGGTTCTTGCGATTACACAATTAAGGCCAAAGTTGCGCAAGATGGAGGTGCTGCAGCTTTGGTGCTCATAAATGACAAAGATGGTGGGTTTTCTGTATTTTAAGTTGTAGATGTACTTTAGTTTCAAAAAAGGCAAGAGGTCCAGTGAGATGCTAGGCTCATCGCAGCCTGAGGTGCGTGCCTTTGGGCGCGACCACAATTTAGATCTCAGATTTAAAAATCAAGAGCTTTTGCTCGCTTGTTAGGCATTTGAGGTTGCTAAAAACTGACACATGTACAGTTCTTTCGGACCACTAATATGTGTTAAAAATGGAAATTTTGCATGAGTCATACTTGGTGCTAATACTATCTTCATTGCCCAACGAATTTTTGGATAAAAAGCAAGGAGCTGCACCCCAGTTCCATCAGATGATGAGATGTGTGTCTTCACCTTGTTGCCATAGAATTTTCAGTCACTGTATTGTACAGATAAAAAGCAAGTTACACACTTCTATGCAAATGGTATCCATGTCACTTGATACATTTCATTTGGTAGGCACTAAATATGATGTTCCTTTGTTTCTTCTCCAAGTCTGAGAATCTCATGTTTACATTCCAAAGATTTTTTGAGCTGAGTTCGTACATACGGTATACAGATCAATAAACTCCAGATTATTCTGGATTCTAGCTACATTTTGTGCTAAAAGACGTTATTTCAATTTAAATTTGAACTCATGACCTCAGGGATGGGAATATATTTCTGTAACTAAGACAAGTGCTTGTCTTCATGATGGTTTTATTTGATTGGTATCTGCTTTTCTGTTTTGTCTGACAGAGTTCGCTGAGATGTCTTGTGCAACGAATGACACAGATCTGAACATTACGATTCCCGTTGTCATGATCCAAAAATCAGAAGGAGACATTTTAAACAAAGCTTTTGAATCTGGAAAGAGAGGCAAGCCTTTGTAAATTGTTATTTGTTGTTTTTTAAAGGTCATGTGCTCTTTTTCCACAGTTTAGATCAACATAGGATTTATTGAATGCTGGGTTTTAGCTTCAAAAGCAGCACTAGGGATAGTAATGATATGCGTGAAGTCGAATATTTTTCTTACAGGATTTTCTATGTTGATCAAATTTTGCAATACTGACAATTTACCCTTCTTTTATTCGCAGTTGAGATTTTGATGTACTTGATAAAACGCTCAGTTGTGGACCTCTCCAATAGCATTATATGGTTGCTATCTTTTGGAACTCTAATTCTTGCGAGTGTTTGGTGTGATCTGGCCGGACGTGATGAGAGTGATGAGCGATATAATGAATTGTCACCAAAGGTTTGCTTTCTCATAGTGTACTGTTTGTATCTAATTTGGAATGCTCACCTGCAGTGCCCCCCTCCCCACCCAAGAACACTTTGAATTTTCGCATTGTATGTATTTGAGGTAAGCACCGACCAGGCGACCACCGACAAACGAAACAAAAAACTTCAACATGCATAATTGACCAGGAGATTACCCTTAATGAGTGGAGGGAGGGAATCTTGAGAATCATGTCAACCAGTATACACTTGCTGACGGGAGTTGGAAATTGGAGAGATACCGAAAGATTGTTGGGGATTGTAGGATCATTCATGATCCCAAGACCCCCATTCTTTTTTGGACAGCATATGTCTTGCCAATTTACCCGATTGAAGACCTAATTCAGGTCCTTAGTTGTTGGTTAGGATTGACATTTCTAATGCACATAGGAAATTAGTATATAAACCTTTGAAAACTTATAAGAATAGGAAATCAATGACAATAGATAAGTGCATGTCGATTCTACCAATTTTTAAAAAGTTCAGAAGTTTCTTGTGAATCTTAGAAATAATCTAAATTTTCAAGGCTTATTTCTTCAAGGCTTATTTCCATTCTCTTGAACGTTTCATTAATCTTTTTATTTTTGTTATTGGAATCATTATTTTTGGGTATACATATTTCCACGCTTGATTTCGACTGTGGACCAGTCGAAATCAAGCGTGTAAATAGTGGTGGCCTTATTTTTTCATCAGTATATCATCATCACCATCATCTAGGTGAGTAAGGATAGGTAATCTTACATGTCATAGTGAATATTAGTAAATGCGGGATAAGTCCTAACTTTTTTAACTAGGACAGAAGTCATGGAGGCCTTGAGTGAATTCATTCAGTGTTAGGTTTCATGTAGTTATGTTTGTCTAATAATATATAATTTCAAAAAGAAAAATGCAAAACTGAAAAGAAGAGGACAACTTAATCAGGTCCCATAGGCTTAAGTTGCAGCAAGCATTATACCTTTCTTCAACCTTTGTATATATATATCTTTGCTTATCACCAATAAGGGGGCGTTTGTTTTGGGGTTCTCAGGAAAGGGAAAGGGAACTTAAACCCCTCATTCCCTTTGTGTATGTTTGGTTGGTAATTTTGACCATTCTCTTTCCCCACTTTGCCTGTAACAATTCCCTTACTTTCATTCCCTCACCCCCCCTGGGTTTTGAGGTTTACCCCAAATTGGGGTTTCACCTACCACCCACAAAACAGCCCATCTCCCACCCACAAACAACCCAGCACGGCATGCTCCACCCATAACCAGCAACGCCACCGTCGCACCGCCCACATCGCGTCCCTATCACCACCTCCGAACCGCTGATTTCAACTATCACCACCTCCAAACCGCCGCTTCCAACTCAGCACCGCCGGCAAACGACTCACGCACAATCGCTCCACCTTCGAACCACCTTCAAGCCACCGATTCCATCTTCCATCCCCAAAATAATTATGGGTTAGATAGCAAGCACAAGGCAGCGATGTCGCGGTTGTTTATAACAAGCACACAGATTTGCAGGGGCATTGGTGTCAACATGCTTGGTGAGGTTAATTGAACATGATCTGATGTGTTACCATTGTTGATTGTGTTAATGATGGTTGTGAAGCTTTGATCGGCAAGTTTACAAGGAGAGAGAGTCTGGGGTGGGGTTTTCATTCCTTTACGTTTAAACATCAACCAAACACATGGGGTAGTTTAGAGGGTTTTGATTCCTTTCCCTTTCTTTCCTTTTCTTGTTTCCTTTCCTTTCCCCCCTTAGTAACCAAACGGCCCCTAAATAGTCTCACTTATCTGTATGATTATTTATCTTAGCTTATGTATCTCCAGCTAATGGGCTTTCTGAAAACCCTTCAGAGATTTCAGAGAAAACCTCATCTTGCCCTCTTCCCGCTCACCGTCCTTGTTGCATGTCATAACTTTTTATAAGCTGCCTTGGTATTTGTTTAGTGATGTCGATATTAATATCAATGTAACTTTATGGGCAGGAGTCTTCCACAGTTCAGGACAACTCAGAGAAGGATACACTCGACATAAATGTAGTGGGTGCTGTGGTGTTTGTCATTGCAGCTTCTGCCTTCCTGCTGTTACTTTATTTTTTTATGTCATCATGGTTTATCAGGGTGCTAATTGTTATGTTCTGCATTGGAGGTGTCGAGGTAATTCTGTTTTCTGATATCTTGTTAGATGCTGGTCTTAATTCTTCCTAATGGGCTGTTTATATTCTAGTTTTGGGTTAAAGAAGGTTTTCTTCTAGGCATCAAGGTGTTAACAAAATGGCTTTATACCATGTCTCCAACTCTATTAGTGCAACATTTGTAGATTGTAGTTAAGGGTTGTAATGTACATATCTGTATAGGTTATGACCTTCAGTTCTCAACTAAGGGTAAAAGCATGAAAAGCAGCTTATGTTAACAGGTGGAGCTTTAGAAATTCTCAAACTATAGCTTAAATTTTCTCCTTCTACCCCCATTTTCTGTGCACGGGTAGGGCACAACTATGCTAAGGGCTTGTAGGAGTCCTTTATATTGAACTGTTGATATAGGTGAAATAATTTGTCCTATATGTTTGACCTGCCTTTGTTCCTATTCTGGCCATTTTACTGATTGGGCTAAAATAGTATCGTGTCATATGCTATAAGATTTGGCTGTATAATTTTGTGTGTGCTACTTTGTAACTGACATGTTCATCACTTGTATCTCTTTAAGGGATGATTATTGATTTGGTTAATTTATCCTTTTTCCCATTATTAACACCATTCATTTTTGTAGGGAATTTACTATTGTGTAGAAAGTCTTGCTCTCAGGTAGGACTTGAATACCCTCCGCTTTCACAGCTTTTCATACTTTTCATCATGACACTATAATTTTGTCTCATGTTGACACACAGACGATGCAGACTCGCACAAAAATCTATCAAATTACCTCTTGTTGGGGAGGTTTATATTCTCCATTTTCTGGTCATAGTTCTGGGTATAGCCTTTGCTGCATTTTGGTTTGCCACTCGTTCCCATTCATACGCATGGATTGGTCAAGATCTTCTTGTAAGCCCTTAGTATTTGGTTTTTGCTTCCATTTGTTTGTTATGAGATGAAACACTCATATGAGATAAAAAAAAACATACCGCTGGATTAAAGCCATCTTGGAATAAATCATTTTGTGATCGCATTTTGGATGACATTATGTTGACACACCAAGATTTCAAATTTAGGTTTTTGAGGATGTTGTGTAGTTGGAGTCAAGTTTTACATTCCCACCGACACTTGACTTTCATTCTTTTTGTGGATTAAATTTCTCATGATAGTCCTAGAGCCTGATTAGCCCTGTTTTGTACATGGGCGTCAGCCTTTTAGGTGTCTTTTTGTATATTGGAGTCACCCCCTTGGTGTCCTTTTGAATATATGATATCCTATCTTACTTGTCAAAAAACAAAAACAAAAAGCCCTCTCCTATACGCTTCTGTTACTCTTAATTTTCCAGCTTTATGTTGACTTTTGGTGGCTTTTGAAAACTTAGTGAGATGTGTCTGTTCTATCCTTTTTTCTGATGAATTCTTCCTTAATCTATGTCTTCTCAATTGGTCTTGTAATCTCCATAAGCAAATTCAATATGTATGAAATCATCTTACAAACTTGCGTGTCAAATACTTTAAGGCGCTCCATGGAGAAATCATGCTTGGTTTTTTTGTCTCATTCTCACTAATATTTTCGCGGGTTTCTGCAAGGTTACATTCAACATACATAGCTGAGTTTTATTTTTTTCCTCCTTTTCACCAGGGCATTTGTTTCATGATCAGGGTTCTACAGATGGTTCGGTTACCAAATATTAAGGTGTGAAGAATTCTGCCCATTTCATAATTAACTAATAAAACGATTTATAAATGTCAAGATTTCTTGTGACTTTACAGGTTGCATCAGTTCTGCTCTGCTGCGCATTCTTTTATGATATTTTCTTCGTCTTCATATCAGGGCATATATTTAAGCAGAGTGTGATGATTGCGGTGAGATTTTTTTTTTCTCTTTGCTTATGATCTATATACTTTTATTAACACTTTGTTCGTCTGTCTAAATCTGTGTTTATGTGCCAATCAATTTAATTTCCAAATTCAAGAAAGGGAAAGCGAAAGGGAATGCACCCTTGTTTTCTTAATTGAATGCAGGATTTTCCCTTTTCACATTTCCTTGGTCAACTTCCCTAGACTCCTCTACTACCTTTCCCCAGGGGAAATAAGAAGTTGTTGATTCCTCATAACTCCTAGTGACCCACCACACGAACCTCGCACCAGCACTTAGGCTGTTAGACATCAACCATGTGACCCTTGCACTACCACTGGATCACCCACTGCACGACCCTAGCATTGCCACTTATCACACTTAAGTAGATCAACAATCCTTTTCAATGCTTGCAGGAGAGACGAGCCCATGGCTCAGATCTCCCGGCAAGGTTGCAACTAAGAAAGAGCAATAGACCTTCCATGGTGGTGGACAGTGTTGAAATAGGAGAAGTGGGTGGGGCCGAGGATAATGTCTGTGACAATATTAATGTACATAGAAGAGAAAGGTGGGGGTGGTTTGTTTTGTTAGGAAGAAGAAGAGGGTCACAGGTGGGGAATGGGGATCAATTGAGGATAGTTACCAAACACTCTAAGGTAATTTAAGGGGTTTTAGTTCTTTTGCTTTGTTTCCTTACTTGCCATTTCCTTCCCTACTACCTAACTGAATGACCCCTAGTCTTTCTATCACCATATGGGTGGTGAGATGTACTACTAGTTCTTGGAGGATCTGATATTCAATGATTCTTTTATTCTACATATGGATTTGTGATGGTAAAGTTGTGCAGTCCAAAGTAGGTATTGAATCTGGAAATGATCGGGATTCTCAAATATCGTCTTCTTGCCTCTTACTACTACAAGTAGGAGATTGTCAAGTGTAGGACTGATGTAGTTGGTAAAATCAAGAGAGGAATTCTCTCTTCCTCTTCTCCTCGCCCTTATCACATCGGTGACTATAATTTTAACTCAGGGTTCCAATTTAGACAATTTGGTATCTTTCATGGATTTCTTTGTGGAGAATTTAGGTGGACTATCAAACTTGATAGGTTGAGACTTGTTGTGTGTTCGATGAGACTTTAGAGGATACGTCAGTGTTGTACACCTGTAACTGTGTAACTCTTCCTATAAAAATTTGATTTAGAAGTCCACTTTTGCAAACCCTGAAGGCTTTGGTGTGGGCTGCATGTTCATACAAGCTCGATGCATGATGCGTTAAAAGTATATCTATCCAGATGCTTGTGTTGTTTGCCTGTATGTGGATGAGTGAGACAAGTAGTCTTTTTCAGCTGTATCGTACTGTTGTTGGATAAAAAAAATGTACCGTACTTGTTGCATTAGTCTATTGGGGCTCTATCCTGGATTTGGTACTTTGTTCAGACCTTATTATCACTATGGTTCTACTTTTTTTTTTTCTCTTTTAAATATTTATTCATCAAAGGACGAAAGTCGAACACTTTCTTGAATGAAGGCATTTTAGTATAATATCTTTCTAAGGTCTTCAGATTCTCTCGGACATAGAAGTTTAATTTCACTATACTCTAATAATGAGTCACAAATATTAATTAAACTTTAATACTAGAAAGGTCGTGGTGATGGTGTTATTATGTAGTACGGCATTATATTCAATAGATTTGTTCCTATCATGAATATGTGGAGATGAGTCCCCTCAGCTGTTATTCAGTGCCATCTATTTAATTTAATTTTGCCTTGCTGTAAATTTTGGAAGAGTCCAGTGCCTCTAAATTAAGAAGTCTATCTTATTACACTTCAGGTAGCCACTGGTGCAAACAGTGGTGGGGAAGCCATTCCTATGCTATTGCGAGTCCCCCGGTTTTATGACCAATATGCTGGGTATGATATGATTGGATTCGGCGACATCCTATTTCCTGGTTTGCTTGTGTCATTTTGCTACAGGTATAATATACACCCGTTGTTCATTTTCGCTAGAGTTAGTTTAAGGATGCTATGACTCTAATCTGCCAATTTTTTTATTAAGTTTATTAATAATAGGCTCATAAACTGTAACATGCTGCTTTTGTTAGCAAGGACCTAACATAAGAGAAAATTCTACTGGCAATGTGAAATGTAATATAAGGGCACGGTGTGATACAAGCGTCTGAGAGAGGCTTGTGTGGAAGAGTATGTTCATGCTGTGCTGTTATCATTTGCCTTATGTGATTGGAAAATGTTAATGTTTAATAAATCTTTATGAAGTGCCTAGGAGTTAGAGATGGAAGGAGAGGGGATGAATGGTTGAGCATAGTTGCCCTGAGGGCGGAGAGAGCAATTAGACCTACTTTTTTTTTTCTTTTTTTTGTGGCATTCCTTGACGAGTATGAAACACTGAAACCTGAAGATGGCCATGTGATGTTCTGCTAAATTCATCTCAATTCTCTATTCTGTGACAGATATGACAAGGCAAATAAGAGGGGTTTTGTCAACGGGTACTTCCCCTGGCTGGCAATTGGTTATGGCATCGGTAAGATATTCTTTCACCATCAGGTTTAGGCGTCTTTGTCAGTTGTTGACATTTTTACCACTTGACACCTAGTCTTAGTTTCGATTGCATTTCGCTTGGTCTTGGTGGAAACTTAACCTAACCCTTCTCAAAGCCAGTAAGGTAACATTGTTATCTTGTTTACCGTAATACTTGTACTAGCTCCCTCTAAGACCAACCTCCTTGGTCCCACTTTTTGTGGGAGGGTTTGGAATATTTATAGGAAGGTTGGACTTAGAAGCCAATATTTCATACTACCTCCCTTTTAAGTATGAAATATTGGCTTTTAATCATTACCTGTCATTGGTTGGCTTGTAATTGGTAATGCGATGGTTGACTCACACAATGACAGAAATCTCATTTCGAGGCAAGGGATTCCGTGGGGTTGGGATGAATATTTTTCAGTTTTAGATTATCTTGAGATGGCCTATCAAGCCAATAAGGGAACATTGGTTTTTTTGTTTTCCGTAATACTTGTACTACCTCCCTTAGACCAACCTCCTCAGTCCCACTTTTTTTGTTGGAGGGATTTGGAGTATATAGGAGGAAAGTTGGACTGAGGTAGTTTGAAATATTGGCTTTTAACCATTACCTGTCATAAGTTGGTTTGTAATTGCAAGTGTGATGGTGGACTTGTAAATTGACAGAAATCTAAGACAAGGGATTCCATTCGGTTGGGATGGGTTTCGATTAATCATGTATTCTTCAGATTTAGATATATTGTGAGATGGCCTTGTCGGTGTTCTGATAGGCCATAATATTCTGGTTATTTCGGGCTTTGGCAACTGATTGTTGAGTTCTTACTTTGATTCCTCGCAGGGCTATGTCTGACGTATTTGGCTCTGTACCTCATGGAAGAAGGTCAACCTGCACTTCTTTATCTTGTCCCATGTACATTAGGTAAGTTTATCAGCTAACTACACGTCCCGTGTCCTTATTTTTCTTCATCAAACACAAATCTATAACATTCATTGTCCTGTGTTTGCTGTCCAGGTGTGGTAGTGATACTTGGTCTGGTGAGAGGTGAACTGAAAGATCTCTGGAATTGTGGCTCGGAATCTGAGTCACTTGTACAGCGGACTGTTGTAGCTTGAAGGACAAAGACGATCGTGTATACTGGCAAAGAAATGGCGTGAAAGATGTAATTTAGACTGTATAATCTCTTATTTTAATTTTATTTTATGTTTTGGTTTTCCCTTATTCTGGTTTTAGTGTTCTTTCATTCGCCCTACTGTTCTGGAAGAGGAGTCTGTGCCGAAGCATCAATCACAGCGGGGGTGAGAGTTTATGGACAAATCAAGCATTGTATAGAATTGTTTGTACAGATGTATACCTAAGCAATGTGAGTTATATTCATAACTAGGTACGTCAGTGATCATATTTTCTAAGTTTCTAACAGATTATACATTTTCGATATTTTGTTGTATTGGCTCTTTTGCGCCTCCTTCATTCCCTGGGAATGCGATTCTTACATTCATGTTGATAAGTTGCAGGTCTTGTTTCATTATTCGCTCTTTAATTTAGGTTTGGTTTTTTTTTCTTATGTTGAGACTCCGGGAATCGTCAATAAAAAACCGGAGCAAAACTACAACGAAAGATCAATTACTAACTCCTTGGTTCCAAATTTTATGTGTTAATCAATCTGATGCTAGTAAGTGATCCTTTGCATGGTCCTTCTATCGGGTTCATGCCCAGCTTTGGTCACTTTGTGTGTTAGATCCCCAAATAAATCCCCTAACTTCATAGAGACCGAGCCCTCCGATAACTTACCTAAAAACAAAAAAAAAAAAACTTTTAGGACCCCGGGGAACAAGATCTAACCAAACTACAGGTTCGGATATGGGTCCTAAACTTTTGGAGCTTGTGGATTTGGATGTCTGAGTTATAATCGTTCAAACTTTCCGCCATAATCCAACACTGCATGCTCACGTGCCACACCCTCTCGCTACGTGTCTGCGTATAATTGTAGGTGCTTGTAGAGTTGTAGATCCGAACATGACAACCGATATTGATTCGTTTGGAGTTGCAACAAAGTTGAACGAGACGTATGTTACTTCTAACCTACTCACGCTTAATAACAAGAAGTAGACTAAGCTAATAATTAATTGTTATTTGAAAATCATACTCCGTAATTTGACTTGAATGATTATGATCAAATACTTAAGAAATCGAGGCATACGAGCCAACGTCACGAGTACATAAACATATTATAGGCGCACCGAGTCATTTGGCTCAACAAACATACTAGGATCGGGTTTGTGCCATGATCACTTCATGTCATCCCAAAATACATAGCCTGACTCCAACGAACATATCTCTCTACAGTCTTCTCCATTTGCGGCAATCGTAATTCACAAGCCTTCATAAAAACAGAATAAACGAAACCCACCATTTTTGTTGAGCTGCATAAATCCCAATTCTCAAAATCAAATTAATTCAATTATAATGAGGGGTTTAAGCAGGTTGAAGCTTGTTCGTCAAGCTATCAATTCTCTCAAATCACACCCTTCTATCAAACCATCTCGGTCTCTCTCCATTGTCTCGTCTTCTTTATCTCGCACTCCCTCTTCTTACCATTCCTCCCATTCCCGTCCTTCTGCCTTACTGGGTTCCCATCCATGGACTCCCTTCCAAGGTACGTTTCTCTCTCCTCCTTATTTCGCATGTTTTTATTGTTTTAATTTAGTATGGCTTTGATTTTTAGAAAACCCCAGAAATTTTAAGTACAAGTATTTGGGAATAATTGAAAATATATGCATATAAAGTTATGTGATTGTAATAATAATAGTATGATTGGTGATTGTTTATGTTGATTTTGATTTTGGGTTTTGTTAGTTTATTAGAAGGATGATAAGTGAAATTCACATGGGTCATTGTGTATGTATGGTTAAACTTGATTGGTGAATAGGGCAAAGGAGGAGCATGTTCATCCAAACGCAGCCTACGCCGAATCCGGCATCACTAATGTTTCATCCTGGCAAGCCGGTTATGGATGTTGGAAGTGCTGACTTCCCCAATGCTCGTACCGCCATGAATTCACCTTTGGCTAAATCACTTTTCGGCATTGATGGTATTGCCTCCTCTATGCTTGTATCTATGAGAATTCAATTTTGCGTATCCGACTACTTGTATTGCACTATCCTTTGATCTCTAATTTCACTATCCCGTGTTCTCCAAATCGACTTCTTGTTGGTTGTTTCTAATGTTCACTTAAATTGTGTTTTTTTTTTTTTTTGGGAGAGAAAAAGTTTAGGATTTTGTTCTTTCCTGGAAAAAGTTTTAAAACGGGTCTTAGTTTTATGGACAACTTCAAAATCAATCGAGTAACAAAGCAATTCACATAGGATTAGTGTTATATTGCGAAGCCTATATGAGCAGACTATCTCCATTCTCCATTTTAGCATAGTCGTGAGATGTTGTACCACACTGCCACCTATATGAGCTTAAAGACTGCTATCAGTAAAAGAGAGAAGCTTTGTCGTGGAGCCTGCTATGGTTGCTATGAGATACCTTAACTCTTACTCCTCCGTCCCAATTTAAAGTTTTAAACTTCCCATCTCATTTGAATATGTGAAAGGTTTTTCAAATGAGATGGGAATTTATATTGGGACGGAGGAGTACTTATGTCTGGACTCTCTTTTCCTCATGTAACATTATAAAGTTTGGTACTTTCTTTCTAATAGATAGAGTGGGGTCATTTGACTTTTGATGTTCGTATAGTCATTACAGTTACTGATTTGACATTTTCTCCAGTTCTCCATCACAATTTTGAATGAACTATTGTAATTTGATGGGAAGGAGTGTTGAAATTACTTCTTTAATCACGATAATTATTAGTCCAATATATTGTGCTTTTGCTCATCTGCAACTCAGACTATTGGTAAGTGGTCTACCGTTCAATGAAGTGTATAACTGATGTTATTTCTGTCTTTACCACAGGGGTTACACGAGTTTTCTTTGGATCTGATTTTGTAACCGTTACGAAATCTGATGAAATATCTTGGGATATTCTGAAGCCTGAGATTTTTGCTGCAATTATGGATTTCTACACATCTGGCCAACCATTGTTTCTGGATGAAAATACAGCTGCTTCGAAAGACACAGCTATTCATGAAGTATGTCTTTGAACTCCTCACTTTCTATTATTCTGGACTCAATTATACTACAATCATCGACTTCTTTTATCCTACTCCGTATTATGTATTAACCATACCTTATGTAGTGTTGTCATAAAATTAGGTGTTCATGTATTTCATCCCCCCCCCTCTCTCTCTATTTCGTCATTTTTCAAAAGGGGCTTGCTTGCTAAAGGGGAAAAAAAGAACCATGAGCTACATGGTATGAGAAATCGAGTAAAATGGAGAAGTAGAGTGAAATTTATGCAAATAGAAAACAACACTTTCTGTATGTGATAACGAAATTTGCTCTTGTAGTAGTTACCCCGAAAAATTTTGGGACCAAAAGGTTTCCATTGTTGCTGTCATAATTATGGCTTTATTATTAAATAGCCAAACGATGGTTTTTGAAATCTCGGGGCGAGTGTCTTTCCACTTGATACCTGTGTTTAGTTTGTAGTGTTCAAGGTTTTCCCGTATATGGTGATTACAATTCTCGAACTTGTCTTTAAGTTGTTACTAGCTACTAATCAGGGACTAATTCGTCTTAGGTAGAACAAGTTCATGATTGGACTAATGTAGAATTGAACTTAGTGTGCTAACTTGGTAGCTCATACTAAGTTATTAGGTGAAATCTAGGCATGTATGTCCACAACAAGCAAGGATTATGTGGTATATGTTCTAGCCCGGAACTACATTGGTTATTCGCTTCCCAGCCCTCTTTTAAAGAGAGAACACAACTTATTGCCGGCATGTTCCATCTGCAAAGATGTAAGGACCTATTACTAGAGATGATAGAACTTGTTTAAGAACCTCTACCTCCTTGGGACAAATTCTGAAGAGGTCAGAAAAAGGGTTTTTAAAGGTAGCTGCTCTTCACACCTATGTCATGCCGAAACAAAACTCTTATCCATTATTCACCTTGAAACCCACAAAGGACTTAAAAAGGTCAAAAAGAGATTGTATATTTCCAAAGAGTAACATCATAGGAGCGAATGATGTCTTTACTCCATCAACCGAATTTTGGGACTCCATATTTTAGGGCGATGACATTCTTCCAAAGTGAATCATTTCCAATGGCTAACCTCCGAAGCAACTTACCGCCTCGTTGATATTGGTAAGGTGTCTTATACCAAGAACCCCATCCTCCTTTGGAAACATACTTCATGATGACTTACCAATTGGAAACATCATTGTTATTCCATAGTAAGTCATGGTGATTTCTTTTTCAAATTTCGAGGCAACACTTACTGGGATAAGGAAATGGACATGAAATAGAAGGGTAAACTGCACGAAGTGGTTTGTGAGATTACAGTATTAGACACGTCGCAAGTGGGGATGATAGCATTCTTGGTGAGTTTAATCTTAGGCTGGACATTGTTTTAAGTTGAACAAAACACACCTCAAATATCCAAAGCTATTCTCGGTAGGCTTGCAAAATTCAAGGTATCATCCGTCAGTAGGTGAGAGTTACTAAGAAAGTGAGGAGTTATTGTTATTGTTAACACCCTCTAGAAAATCTACCTTTGTAGCCTTGATTTCATAATCAAGATGAGGAGAAGAGGACAAAGAGGATCGCCTTCATACAAACCCCTATAAATCTTAAAGAAACCTGCAGGTTCCCCATTGATAAGCACTGAAATGGGTGGCATAAATACACTAGTGCACCATTTCCTCCATTTTCTAGGAAACCCATCTTTTCAAGCATTAATATCAAGAAATCCAAGAAACGTGGTCGAAAGCTTTATTAGTATCAATTTTGCACAAAAGACCAGGTTGTTGGACTTGAGGGAGTCAGTACACTCGTTGGAATTAATTTTATGACTCCTTGAATGCTTGAATACCTATATGCTAACTCTCTTATGCTGTAAATGTAATTCTCTGATCAGCCACCTTTCGAGTGTACTTTTCGAAATAATTGCTTAGTAAATGACAACATTTCAGGCAATTGTCAGTTTGTCATAACATGGCATAAGCTTCTCAGTGCGGAATGTGATGGGGAATTTTTGTTCACTTTTCTTAGTATTAGATATGAGCGTCACCTCCTTGCTCCTCCTTCATGTCTCTTATTAATTATCCTAAAAATATAGGATTGTAAATTCTTTATAAATATGTTGCAGGATGATTCAGAAACTGTTGCTATGATAAAAGAGCTTCTGGAGACACGGATACGACCAGCAGTGCAGGATGATGGTGGTGATATTGTGTATAGGGGATTTGATCCGTAAGTTTCAATTCACCTTGAAATTTCTGGTGATGTTTCTCAATCTTATCATTAATTTGCAGTAGATGTAAGACTCCTTGTTGTTGTGTCAGGGAAAGCGGCATTGTCAAACTACAGATGCAGGGAGCATGCAGTGGATGTCCTAGTTCATCTGTCACTTTGAAATCTGGCATTGAGAATATGCTGATGCACTATGTGCCTGAGGTGAGCCTGTTTTCTAATAGACCAGCTACTTACATGAAATTACGAAAATTGTATGATATAAATGTAATGTGCGTAGATGTAACTGATGTGGACTTAATTGCTCCGTATATGTAATGACATTGATTCTGCTCGTGCATTAAGTTCCAGTCATAGTTTGTAGAAAGGTTTATATACCACCATATGCCTAGCAACTAGGAAGTGGTGTAAAAGTAGCAGTTAGATGATCTTAGATCAGTAATCTGTGGCAGTTTGGTGAAATTGAAAAAAACAAAATTACGATCTTAATAGTTAGAAGAGTCATATCGAGGAGTATCAGTTTAAGATCTTGAGTGCAATATAAGCTGTAGTTCTCATCTAAAAGATTAGAAGCAAAGGTGATGACCAGATGGCAGAACGAGAATCCAATAATGTAGACTCTCATTCATTAAACAACCTACCAAAAAGTAGCATTTTGAGTGAAACCCATATTGTTGCACATCTCTTGATTGAACTCTAGAATGATGTATTTGTTCCTACTATGCTGATGGGTCCCTGGTATATAGGTCAAGGGGGTGGAACAAGAATTTGACGGAGAGGATGAGGACGTTGTTGGCTTGGAATAGAGCTTTCTTGATGTCAGCCTGTTCAACAGTTCTACAAAACAGAGGTGTATTTTATCTCTGATTTGTACTTTGTTCTTTTTTATTTTTATTACTCGTGAACATGAATAATATTTTATTGCAAGATTTGCCTTTACCCAAGATCTATTTACTAATTTGGGATGTTGCATGGTTTGCATTTGATTGTTGAGGATGGACATATTTCGACACTCCCAAGTGTAGGATAATGATGTTCCAAGTATTGATTACAGTCTGGTAGAGTGATAGATCAAGCTTCTGTGTACATGAATTGCCCTTGGACATGGCTTTCCGAAAAGAACTATGCTCTGTTACAAAATAATGTTCATTTTGTCACTGTACGATGTCCTGATTTCTATCCTTTCTTTTGCTCCTTTTCCCAATTTGACGAACTGTTATCGTAAATTTGTGTAAGTTATAATGATGTTCGGTTTTGCTCCAGTAACTTTGATCAATTTTAAGTTTTATCCTACCCCATATGACTAGCTTTTGTAACCTTCACAATTTGCAGCTTTGGGTTGTTTTGACTTGATCAATTGCCGAAACTTTTGGCAGTAGACATGTATACATCTTGCCTATTTTCAAACTGTAATCTAATTTTATTAAATGTACGAAGCCAAAAGAAGGCCGGCATAGCAAAATTTGTTACTGCTTTCACTCGAACAGTCGAACTTTGTTCTACAAATTCACAATATAGCCAAGAGTGCTCATTAAAAGCCTCGGCTTCAGATCCATCTGCCCTTTGCACTATTTTGGACACAGGGATGCTATTCTGTTGAAACATTTACATACTTTTTCCCTTCCAGATCGGATCACCAACACGAAAGTCATGGAACATGGGTCGTACAGTCCAGATTTGGACACATACATTCAGCCAAAGGCCCGTGGCTGTCCGAGTTGGAACTTCCACCGTTATGCCAGAGTCAGTTATGAACATGGATAACCACCATAAACATTACAAACAAATTTGTTCTATGAACAGCAAACTGCTGCGCTTCTTGACATTTAACTGCAGAGAATCTTTTACAAGCTGCAGTTCTAATTGATGATACAACAGATATATGAACACACCATATCACTCTGCTATAAAAGGAACATTACAACAAAATTGTTCTATGAAATCTAACTTCAAGCAGCTGATGTATCTTGCTCAAGCTGCCTTCTAAATTGAAGGTAAGACATACATATGAACACAAATTGTACATAAATAACGCCATGATCCTTGCAAAATCCTAATTTGTACGCAAGGCTTCAAAATGGTTAGAGAATCTTTATTGACTACATCTCGGTAGGAGTATAAATAAGTCTGCTGTCTGAGGGAATTTACATATCTGCACAAAAGGAAAATGTCATGAGCAGCTGACACGCAGGATACAAAGCAGTACAACACTCGGGTAACCATTCAAAAAGGGGGAGAAAACTACGGTAAAGAAAAACTTACTGAATATGCAAAATGTTGCTCCTTTTTCTTTTACATGAAGAACAATTGTCCGTGACAAAATGAGAAGCCCGAGAACTAGAAAAGGTCTAAAAAGAGTCCTGCAAGAAACTAAAAAGAGGAGCGTGAATAAAAGAACTAACTGAAATGAATAAGTTGCTTATAAACACAAAACCCACTAAAGGTACCACGTCAAACCATAAATCATGAAGTAAAAGACACAGATCAAACTACATCATATAACAAAGCAACCAAGTACTAGTTCAATGGTGACCCTTAGATTTGAACAATTTATCAAAAACAGTATTTTCCCAGCTAAAAGAAGTTCAAGGTGGAGTAACAATGAATGATACAAAAACTAATTAAAGGGCAGAGCTTCAGAGCGTATGTTCAAGGTGCAGTAACTAGTCTAAAACCTGTGAATGCACAAGTGTCTCAGCCAGTCTCTTTCAAAATTCCAGCTATTTCTTAGTTCTAACAGATACAATCAAAAACCACTGCCACTTATGCCGAGTAAGCATCCAGCCATAGGCTAAGAGCGATTCAGATACACACCTCAAACCCAGTTAGCCAAGGCAATATATATGAAATCCATGAAAACAGAAGAGGCCTAGGTGTTGGGAGAAAAATATCCGCTCAGCAAAACTTAAAGTAGGCAATCATTCTTTTGCTGAAAAAAGCAAAACATAATCACTTAAATTGCACGAGGGCAGGACAGCAAATAGCCAGTATCAGTGCTTCACAGTAATAAGAGTAGAGTCAAGGAGAATTTAGGTACTGGCTAGCATACGTACTTCCTTTTTGCCAGACAAAAGTAGAGCAATTTACAAAAACGCATAACAATTTCAACAAAAGGTAAAACAGACAAAAATCACAACAGTTTCATTAGTGATACTATTTCTTGAAATTCTTGTAAATTTCATTCTAACTGTTTTAATCCTAAAAGCAGGACTGTGTAATCTTAGGAGTGCGGTACAGGAATTAAGAATGACAGGAGCACACACCTTACAGCCTTAGGCTACGAGTATGAAAGAGCAACATACCTTGGGAGTGAGCTACATTAATTCCAACACATTATACCTGGATTAGCTGAAACCTGTCTTCAGGCATATCACTATATCAGTGGAATTGGAGGGAGCTACAATCCTTAGTTTTAACAAACCTGGATGAGCTAAGTTATCAAATTGATAGATTTGGTAGTTCCAAATAGGTTTATTCGGACACCCTAAAACCCAGATCCTTCAAACACCCTAAAATAAACTCTACACAAGTTCAGTAACCTTTTTATTCATTTCTAAATTTGGTAAAAAAACAAGAGCGTAATAAAAGACCCACCCAAACACTAGGTGTCCCTCTGCATATTGCAAAAGAGGGTATTCACCATTGGGTCGAAGTGGTAGCTCAATAGGACTAATGACATGGACAAAATCCTGCATAACCCCCCAACCCCCTTCAAGGCATCAGATTTGGTAATATAATAAACAATAACTATCATCTATTCCAAATTTGGAAAATTATATTTAAAAAACAAAGTGTGCCAAAAAAACCCACCCAAACAAGATGTCCTCATTCACACCCCTATTGGGCATGAATAATAAATGACATTCTAAAGACAAAAATTTGTATTAAACTTCCATGAAATTCACAAGATTTTTAGATACTACGTATCTGAAAACAACCAGATTGATATACTTGGTATTTCCACATAGGTTTATTCGGACACCCTAAAATGCAGATCCATCCAAACACCCTAAAATGCAGACAAATAGAGACACCCAAAAATGCAGGCCCCACACCATTTCTTTTGACTCTACACAAGTTCAGTTACCTTTTATTCATTTCTAAATTTGAAAACTAAACGAGGGCGTGAAAATAGACCCACCCAAAAACTAGATGCGCCTCTGCCTATTGCAGAAGAGATGATTCACTATTGGGATGAAGTGGTGATAACGTCCTGCATAACCCCACCCCTATCCGCCACCCCCTTTAAGGCATCAGTTTTGGTCATATATCCAAAAGTGACTATATTCTATTCTATATTTGGTAAATTACAATTGAAAAGAAATTTGGCAAAAAGACCTACCCAAACACAAGGTGTCCTCATTCACAACCCTATTGAGCATGAATATTAAATGCCATTCAAAAGACATCAAATTTTGTAGTAAACTTCCAAAAATGCATAATATTTTTAGATAACAAGTATCCGAAACCAACCTCATCCTCATAAAAGCATTCATTTCAATTTTGATCTTGAGGAGGGTGTACATACTGATCGGTCAACTAAAGTCTCAAAAAAGTTGCATGGCGAGGTAGATAAAAATCTTAGCTAAACAGCTATACGATATATTATCTTTATATATTTTAATAAAGAGTTAAGTTCAAATTTGTTGTAGAACATATGACCAAGAAATACCTACACTTCAGAAAATTTCACATCACTTGGAAAAGTTAACCACGCTTGGGGGGGGGGGGGAAAGGGTTTGAATTACCACATATATCATATCACTGAGTGTTGGGGTAAACCGAAGGATAAGTCGCCTCAAACATTAATAGGAATAGTATAGAACCCGCGGCCCAGTTCTCAAAACCACAATGTTGTCTAAACTTCTTTGCATATATTACCAAATACGGAGTAACTAGTACACCAGAAAGATTTTATTACCAAAACGATAGTGAACCACAATGCGCTAAAAAGCAATAATAGAGCCACCATTTTTATTTCAAATGGAAAAGAACATTTGAGATTTGATTCTACAAAAAATTTAGGAGCCCTATCTTCTTTTTTAGAATGAAAAAAGAAAAAAAAGAACCTTCATAGCCGAAAAAGCAATTTATGATAACAAGGAGCAAGAAGTTGTTTGTCCATAGCCGCAAGAACATAACAAGCCCCCTATTATATGTGTCCTTGTTCCCTAAATTGAACAGTTCTTAACTTGATGTATACTCCGTATAGCATACAACCCAACCTAATTACCCAAGATCCTTCAAATCCTAAAACTTATGGGAGTCGTTACATTGGTTTTGGAACTACAGACAATAATTACCATCTCAAAGTTATTTTTCGATTAAACTTTTAAGAAAAAGAGAGCTTGTCATAAAAAGCGTCTCAGCAAGGTTTTCATATTTTGAAAGCTTGGACAAAAAAGGAAGGAGATCGAAAGGATTTTTTCAGATTCCTTTCATTAACTGAGAATAAATGATTTCCTTCCATATGCATAAAAGATAATGACTAAGTTCTTTCAATAGACTTCCTACTCCTCTCATCTAGTTTTCCTTACCTTTCAATCCTCTAGCCCTTTAATGCAAAGCCTTAGTCCCAACACAACAGCCAGATGGATCATCGAAATAAGGAGAGTAAAACGATTGAGAAAGAAAAACTAGACGAGACAGCGGGAAGTCAAGACAAAAGAAGAGAAAAGTGAGCTTCACCACCTAGAAATCCTCTTTCATATAGAATGGTTTATCTCTCTTATCAGAAGAAAAAAAAAAAGTCACCAATATAGAAGAATTTGTACAATTAAAAACAACTTAACCAAATATCTAACATAAAAGCCTCCTTGAAACACTTTGTCATAAAACAAAGAGGACAAACGCCGATCAAAATGGTTCCTTTTAGAAACAAGACTTTTGAATCCCCAATCCCCAAGACCAAAACCCAAACCACTTATATAATGTTCCTAGGATCAACCTCATAGAAAGCGATAGGTCAATACGGTGGGAAGTATAGAAGTAACTCTATTGTGTTCCTTATGGCAATCGGTTACAAAGAGGCTGTTGAAGCATAGGAGTCTTAGAAGCGCGATTGTAAAATAAATATGCTGACTTCAACTGTAAGAATCTCTCAGATAAGCTGCGATTGGTGATAGGGGCTTCTGCAAAAGGGAAGTAGAAGATAATCAGCTAACTAATTCAGCAGGCATAAATTCTGATACAAAGATTTGAGAGTAAGGTACAAGTACGGGAATATCCATAAACCGGAGATGGCAGAGATTCTTCAAGAGCAGCGATAAACTTCTAAATAGCACAGAAGCCAAGTGGCACGCCAAACTAATAAATTTTAGAGCAATCAGTTCTAAGTTCAACCAACTTCATACTCCAAGCCAAAAAACTTTAAAGCATAATCACTCCCTAGAGACTATATAGAACTTATCCATAATACATTTGTTTCTGGTAGCTAACGGGTTGTAGGCTTGTAGCTAACTTGCAACCAACGCACAAAGAATGTAACCAGTAATCTCTTCCGGAGAGTTGAGGGATGGGAGGGACACACGGTACTCTAAAAAAACATTTTACAAAAATGTATCCTGAGCTCTGAATACTTGCAAGTTGCAACCACCGCACAAAAAAATGTATCCTCCATGCTGCTGCACCTAATATGACAACTGAACAGCAAGACGGTTGACACCCAATTTGTATAATATGACAACTGGACAGCAAGACAGTCACGCCCAATTACAGAAGCAAAAGAAAAGGAGAAATAAACTATGAAGAAGAATTTGATCAACGGATGAAGAAAAAAAAAAGCATAAGGTGTTACTGGGAAAGGTCACTGGACTTTATTTCTTTAGCAAGTTCAGAAACGAATACTTGACATCTTGACAAGGCAACTCTTTACCCTCAAACAACTGTCGATTCCTTCCTTGGCTTTGCGCACCAAACTGTTAAAGGTATCATCCTTCAACAACTAGCAATGCAAGCCTTCTCCATCCTTCTTTATCAAGCCACAAGCACATCTTTAGAGGGGAGAGATTGGACCAAACAGACCCAAACAAAGACAAGAATAGATTACACTAAGATCCCAACGGACGAAAGTCGAGGATGTAATCGACGGACTCTTCAACGGTTTTACACAAACAGCAAAGGCTAGTGTCACACAACTAAACAAAAAAGACCAAGTCCAAAATGAGTCTGGATCGGCTAACATGAACCTGTCATATTGAACCGTCATTCTAATGGGTAAGAAAAAAAAGGACAAGAGTAAAGAAAGAGAAGTGTAGACCACCGTCAATTGGCTCCCCCCAGGATCATACAGGAAGAGAGGATAGAGGGGGTAGTGCAAATGAAATTAGAAGTAATGGGATGTGGTAACCAATGGGAATTCTTAATTGCAAAAGGGGTAATTTGGGAAAACAATGGGCGATATTAGTATTAAGGTGGGCAACGAATAACACCACTCATATAAAAACCCATGGGACTCTTTCACTTCATCCAACCTGCTCTAAACCTATAGTTGCCTCGAATTTGTCATCCTAAACAGTGAAAAACCTTCATAACTCGAGATAACCTTGACATCCAAATTGCCTATTAAGGAAATTACATGCCTGACTTTCATCTAACACCTCACAAAAACTTTGACTCTACACGACGACTTCTTCCCTAGGAAGTGCGCTCTTCATAGATATTATCATATTCAAAAGCTGACCTTTACGAGAAGGTGAAAGAGAACTATTATCCTAGTCACCCAAGTCAAGAGACCCCTTATAAAAGTACTGTTTCCATAGAATTCAAAAAATCATTAGAATGAATGCAAAAGGACAAGAATATCTGGGGTAAGAAACTACAAGTGTTTCAAATTCATTTGCAAGAAAGTAATTAAAATCCCCTTAGACTACCTGCTGCCTTACCCTCAAGTGAATACTTCAAAAAAAAAAAAAAAAAAAAAAAAGTTAATCCAAATCCCCAAAGCAGTTTTCCTTCTTCCATCCCACCTATAGCCGCACAGAAGCCATCCCTGATTCACTTGATCGCTCATAAAACCTAGTCTCTACTGAAACATCGAATGAGCCAACTTCTCATAAAACTTAATTTCACTTTTAGTTTCTAGAATTATTTTTTCTGTGAAGCTCAACATCTATTAGGCAAATCACATTTCCCTCCTTTTGGTTTAAATTTTGTTTTAGTTTCAAATGTCCAAAAGTGTGTTAAGTTTAGTTTATTGTACGAGCTATTTGATGTGCATGTGCTTAACGGGGATAGTTAACTAGCTCAGTCATTCAAGTTTTGGGCCGATGCAAGACGCAACAGTGGACCTAATTGTAGATAAGACGTACTGAGAGCGATTAAAATTCGCAGAATTGCAGAATTTCAGTTTGCTCTGTTAATCTGTCTAGGTTTGCTGTGTCAACTTTGCACCCGGTATGATCTCCAACAAAAATAATAATATCATTCATTTAAAGAAGAGCTGGAATGTGTTACCGTTGCATGAGGCCAAAGAAGATGGCAGACCTCAAGCTTATAATGAAAAACCAAGTTCAACTTCTCTACCCTTAAAAACAAGAGAGACAGGGTTGTTCTAGACTTCTAGTACACAAGATCATTGGGGGTCTGAATATCATTTGCATGCTCATAGTTCTACAAGAAGTTTTCCATCCTGATCCTCTGGTAGACTTGATATTTGGGGGGGCAATAGACAGAGGCTTCAAGCAAGAAATTAATATGATCAATCTTAAATAACAGGCATGAGTGGGCTAATCGCCAGCAAATAGAAAGAGGTTTCATGGCACATTCTCACCTAAGTCCTAAAGTTACAAAGTCTTCTTGACATCCCAAAAAAGCTCACCACACATGACCATATGATCAAGAAAAGCTAATTAAGCTACATGTAGGGATGCCAACATTTTAAGGTAACTTCATAGAACCAGCGAGCAGTACTATCATCCTTTAAAGAATAGTAGATCGTCATCCCATTTGAATCTTCTTCTAACAAATGCAAGCCTTTAGTAGACAAACTAATATAATATTCTCAAGAAAAGGGCTACTTAATGTACAAGTACATCTGCAGCTACGGCAGTAACTAGCAATACTGAAAGATATCCTGGGATCAAAGGTTCACATATTCGATTACACTCATTATTGATTCAGTAACTGATGGAAGTGAGTAGTTTGGACACAGGATGAAAGCACTGAAGTTACTGTCACTTTCTGCCTTGAATCAATAAATTGAA
>JBBYHQ010020760.1:0-10072 GCA_038382645.1 Spergularia azorica | reverse complement strand
GAGGATATCATAATTGAGCACTATCGAAAAGGGTTCAAACTGGGTGACAGACTTCTGCGTCCATCAATGGTGAAAGTGTCTGCAGGACCAGGACCTGAGAAGCCTGAAACAGAGTCATCAGTTCAAGAAGAGGACGTCACTGAGGCCAGCGAAGTTGTCAATGGTGATGGTGATTCTACAGATCAGACATCCTCTTGATTTTACATTTTCTAGAGTAGGGGAGGCTCTACCTCTAAACAAATATCAAATGGCACGAAAATGTCCCATGTTTTGTTCTTTACTGTATCTGTTGTTGTGGTTATTATGTCATGATTATGAGAGGGTATTCATTGTAAACGTTTCACACTTACCGGGAAAATAGAAATAGTTAAGCTAAAAGTCCCCTTTTGGTTTCAACCATTGCAACTCTTAAGGGCAGAAACCCCTTGTTTTAGTCTTGAGATTTCATCTGTCAACAGGTTATTTTTTAGCATAATTTTTAATGTAGGGATGTGTATGTAAATGAGGTCGTAAATGAGATCTCGTCTACAATGCCTCCTGAGGATGCTCAGTAGCAGTTCAGGGATGAACAAAGCACAAATTTAACCAAGTTGTGCCCTATCTGTGTCATTGCCAAGGGAGGCTGTTTCGCCCTATATTGTGTAGTGGTACTGGTGGGTTCGTAGAGCACCGATAAAAGCCAGAGAATGTTGCAGTTGCTTTGCTAATGGAGAATATTGTGGTATTTTTGCTGATGTACATATGATGGATTTACGATGACACGCATTTGTTTGAGACAGAAGAAGGAAGAAATAAGGTTGTCAGCGGCAGAACTGGGAGAATGAATTTAACTGATCAAGTGATGAAACCGAATATTGGAAGACATGCTATTTCGTTGATGTCACACTATACAAGTACACTGGGTACCTAAGTACAAGCCCGGTAACGGGTTGCAATCAAGCTTCAAAATTTCCCAAATTTTAGGGTAGGTGATATACAAACAACACTGATCCTATCCACTGTGTGGGTGTCGACAGATGCAGCCTGCAGGAGTTCATCATATCGCTCGTCTAACTCCAAGCACCTTAAAATTAGGGGGGCCGCCCTCACTCTTCAAACCTAGCTAACTACCAATTCTTCCTTTTCTTCATGCGATTGGGACATAACGGTCTGCTCATCCAGTTCATCACCGGAAGAATCACTATCGCCCTTATCATCATCATCGAACTCAGAAAACAGATAGGTTTTATCTCCTGTACCTTCCACAAGTTGTTTAGCTTCCTCTTGTTCTTCTACTGTTTTAGCCAGTGAGAGGAGGATATTCTTTGCCTTTTGGTCAGGCGGACATCCATGAATTATCATCTCCTTAAACCAATGCACGGCAGTTCCAAAATCGTTGTTCTTACCATATGCATCCATTATTGTGGTGAAAATTGTTTGATTTGGTTTAATTTGACATGTTACCATCTCTTGGTATTTTTCCATCATCTTCTCCATATTACTTAGTTTTGCATAGCCTTTGATCAAATTCCCATAAGTAATAACATTGGGTTCAAATCCGTCTTGTCTCAGTCTCTTGAAAAATTTCTCAGCCCCATCCATGTCGGATGCATTGATATATGCTGACAGCAGGGTCGTATAAGAGCAGAGGTCCGGCGTACACCTGTAATTGCAATGATGGTAAATTAAGGTACCACATTCCTATATACACGCAAACCACCAGTACTGAAATACTGTTAAGAAACCAATCAGATTTTGTGGCTCATTCAATCAGATGATCAGCGCCCAAGCGAACTTCCAGAATCAAAAGAAATGCCAGGCCAATAAAGTGATCCAAAAAACATATCGACCAAGCATATAGTACATATAAGAAGAACCCAGAGCAAAGGACTTATGAGCTTCATCTTTGAGTTCTATGGAAAGAGAGGATCTAACTATTTGTGGCATCAAAAGTTGAGTTCAAATCATGTGGCAGTGGAACGAGGCAGCTAAATCCCCAACCACTATGCCACGTAGGTGTTTCTGGTCAGATCATACATATATATCTTTCACAAAGTGTTAGAAAATGAAGAAAACAAGTGGAGGACATGAGAATTCAAGGTTAGGATGTTATATTCTTAACAACAAGGCAATCGTCTCTTGTACAACTCTAAAAGTATCCTTATATATAGAGCTCATAGATCTTGGGGTAAAATAAAAGTTAAACGTATCATAAGCAACAAAAGCACATGAAGATAGGTTTATAGCTACACAATAGAAGTTCAGTTTTGTTTTAGAGATAAATATTTTGAAGTTGAGATGAAAACATTGGGGATAGAATGATCTTGTCTTGAAGTTGAAAGCCGGCTTATTAAAGTACAATTTTAAAGCAAAATACTCAAACTTATGATTAAACACACTATTCACAGGAAAGTAGGAAACCACTACTCATACGAGTTCTGTTTGAAGCACGGTGAAAATACTAACTTCTACAAAAAAAAGAGGTGTCTGAGCAAGCAGAATGACAGTCAAAATAATAATAGTTATATCATGAGGACACAATATGACAGCAATTTGATCTAAATATGGACATTCTAAATGCAAAACAATAATACCTGTCTCGTCTCATGCACTTGAAAATATCCCGAGCTTCGTCCACCATGCCGGAGATAGCAAATGCATCAAGTAATATGTTGTAAGCTTTATGTGTTGGCCTAAAAAAGGACAAAAAGAAGAAAGCACATGACACATTTTTTAATGGAAAGATGGTTATTCAACATGAAAGAAAATCTAAATAGAGCAATTTATCAGCTAGGCTTTAAAGGATCAAAACATAATTGGGAAGTAAAATGTACAGACAATCACAAATAACCCTGGAGTGAGAGGTATATTCTTTACCAGATATACACAAAAACATGGGTAAGACTAAGAAACTAGTAACCTTGCTCTAAGACTTATTAAACACAAAAAGTAGCACATAAACATTATAGACCTAATGGTCTGAGTCTAAACAAAACTGTTAGTATCAGTCATAACAACCTCTGGCACCAGAGCATTCACAAAGAGAAAAAACTCCATCCGACTAATGTTCATGATCAAATCTCACCCTAAACAATCACGACTTCCAATCTTTTTTACCCCAGGCAAACCCGGTGGGTAAAGACATTTTTAATCACTTGTTGAGGATTTTTTTTGTTTCAGAGAAGAGAACACAAGCCTTATAGGGCCACAATTGTCTAAAAAAGGTTGGCGTAGAAGGTCATAATCTTGAAAATCAACTATGAACTCTAACCTATCTATCAAATTGGGAAGTCAAGACAAGGTACCACTGGAGCTTTAAAGTTTATCTTTATAAGTGGTTTGAAGAATTTTAACCGCCGCATATCTCTTTCCAAGGACCTGATGGTTGGGTTGGGCTTTGTCATGTCAAATTAAGTTTCTACGAACGACTCATAAATCCACAATATGATTTGATAACCTTAGTACCTGACACCAGCATCTAGCATCTCTTCAAAAACTGCTTTTGCTTCCTCCTCACGTCTAGCTTTCCCATAAGCATGGATGAGTGACGCATAACTCACGACATCTGGTCTGAGACCTGCTTTTTGCATCTGATGAGTTCAAAGGCAATGTAAGAACGATAATGAGCACCAACAAAAAAAAAATAGTAAAGACGAGCAAGAGCTTCAAAAGAAAACACGATCTCAGATTAAAGTTTCGGAAAGAGCTAGCATCAGAACCTATGTACACAGGAACCCTGTAAGAGCAAGCTTTTTGAGGAGAAATTTGGTACCAGAGAAAAGAACTTGTATCCAAAGTTAACACAGGAGTGCTATTGGAACAATGAGAGGGCAGGAGTAACTTAATTTGGCTATCTTCCCATTCATTATAGGGAAGAACAATACTCTCATGAAAAGTTGGTTAGATAAGGCCAATATGATCATAAATTATGCAGCCTTCACATAAAGAATCAGAGCAAAGTCTAAAAGAGCTACACCTGTATGCTTAGAGAAAACTCTCTCCTAAGAGAGCTTACAAACGTCAGGTTCACTCAGGTATGGCATCGATTGTATCACATTTCCTCTGAAACATACAGTGAGCCAAGTCTTTGAACTCAAAGATTCATTTCAGTATTTCATGTACACCTCTGGTTAGCATGTCGTTCTTAATCTTTATGTTTTTAACAGACAGCTGCTAGGTGGCATATACATATCAGAGCAGTGACATCCCCACTGGAAAAAAAGGCCAATCCCGATAAAAAAAAAACATATTTTGCATCGTATATGTGTTTCAATTTACGAAGTTAGAAAAATTCACTCACACGTTTTGCCTGGTCATAAAGGTTAGTTCTATCTTACCTGGTCATAAATGCGTGAAACTTCCTTGTAATTTGTTTCAAATGACATGAGACTGTTGAAAGTCACCGTGGATCGTTCAATTCCTCGTTCGGCCATCAAACAAAAAAGCCTATAAGCTTTCTCATAACTTCCAGCTTTACGATGCATATAGATCATCATATGGAACATCTTCTGATCTGGCTTCAGAGGTGATATCTCATCATTCATCAAATCCTCAAAAATGAGTTCAGCTTCATTAAATTTGTTTCCCTGTGACACCAAATATGAAACTGATTAAGGACAACACTAGGAAGGTCATTGCAACAAAGACGTCCAAGCGATCATAACGTGTTATACAAACTAAAAGTAATTGCAGTCTTACAAAAAACCAGCACTTGAAATGATGTCTATCAACCACCAGAGATGCAATACCGAAAGAAATCCCCCAGCCCACCCACCCAATGGGGCAACCAGAACAACCACAACAACAACAAAATAAAAAAAAAAACAAAGATTGACACCCAGTCTTCTTCCGGATAGTTTTGCCAAACAGAAATCCTAAGACATAAATCCCTGATGACAATGAGCCAACTTGCAGGCCGCACATTTAAGGTCTAATTGCATTGCATTAAAAAAATTAACATATGTAAAAGATGCATTACCTCAGCAAATATCTTTAGGATAATTTGATATGTCAAAGCAGAGGGTTCAGGACCCGATTTCTGCATCCTCCGAAACAAAGATTCAGCTGTAGCATATTGACCTCCTCTGCCATATGCCTCCATAAGAGCAGTGTGGGTTACCACATTAGGAGTGAAGCCCTTCTTATTCATGTAGCCTAAAACTTGCTCAGCTTTTACAAAGTTCCCTTGCTTCCCATAAGCTGTGATAAGCATCACAAAATCCATCTCATTGAAGTCCCACCAATGTTGAGTCCTCAGCCATTCAAGAATCTTGAACAGAAAACATAACTAGTAAATTCAAAAATATGCAATATCCGCAAAGAAGAATAACCATAGCGTCTCATGCAAGGCCTCAAACTTTAAGCTACCATCTGATCAAGAGAGGATGTAAGTGACCCATGCAAATCCAAACATAAGAGGGGCTAGGGTCGCAATTCTCTCTCAGGAGCCAGCCAGGGCCAGCTCCATACCATACAGCTCAATTAAACCCCAGGGAACTCTTAATTAGAATGTTTTTCAAATTAACGAACTTGCTTGAGTTCAGCGAACAATCCTACTAAAATCATGGTCCTTCAGTAGACATTACTAGTCAGCAGCTTGAGTCTTAACATTTCATTAAATTAGCGAATTAGGAAGTTTTATAGACTTCAAATCAGTCGACAGAAGACAAATGTGTAAACAAAACCTTCCTGCATATGTTCAATCAAAAAAAAAAAAAAAAAAAAAAATTCTAGGCACCAACCCAGTGTGTTATGCTCGAATCCCATACTAATTCAAGTGAGTCTTCTGTCAGATACTAAAGGTCATAACACATTCACTAAAAAAAGGTAATAAAAGAAATGTAGGTCGCAGCAGAAGTTGAATGTAAGCAAATTATGGTACCAAACCGAAGAAGGTTTGGGAAACGACAAAGATGGTGAATAGAGCATAAATTACCTCACTAACAATATTCCATTTCTTCAACTGCTTCAATCTAACCAATGTCCCCAATACAAGATCTTTAGGAAGAGATTCGTTGGAAGTCTTCCGACTTCTCAGAAGAGGAACTGCAGACCCAGTTTCCTCAATTTCTAGCATCAGCTTCCTCCAGTTCTTCTGATCTGCTTCGTCAGCAGCATCTTTAAAAACTTCCAATTTCCTCCTCCTCTGCATGAACTTTCTTGGTGCCAACATACCATGGCAGACAACTTCCAGTCTTCTATGGTTCTTAAAGTTGCTGTAGCACAGGTTTGCAAGTGCATTCATCTTACTGAAACAAAGTCACACAAACGCTTGACAATATAAGTAGGTAATTTGCCGGCCATAGAATCAAGAAGCGATTTTACAGTTTTGTAAATTATCATTCATCTCCCCTCCTCTTGCATGATTTCCATTTCAATCATCAGAATCCCTCTTAGCTTCCCACTACATTACCTAAGCAAACTCGAAACTCCCGCCCCACATTTACAACACCTCTTCAAGTAACCAATACCACGACATATGGCTATCCGTCCAACCCAAGGGCAATGGATTTGCCAACGCGGAATTTACGAATACTAAGGCAATACTAATGAAAATAAGACTCCGCGTACAATTGCCTTGGCATTAGTGATTTGTGCCTTCATCCCGGCTCCTAGGTTATGCGCAAATTATACCGTGCTCCCGGGAGCACAAGGAGCATTGGTTAGTCAGCCCTACGAAGCTAGGGGATCCTAACCCAATGGAAACTCGGCTAAAAGCCGAAAACTTGCATGTTATTAGGTTCATCCCAACTCCCATACGACGATTTGAAGACAATTAACAAGCACATTACTTATAAATTTGTTCCACAAAACCCGAGAATTTCGGCTCATCTCTATTTCCAATGGGTTTGGGGATACAATGGACTAAAGCAAAATGGCTCACAAAACTGTCCGAGCTGAACAGCTGGAAGCCGAAAGTTCGCCCACGTGGAAGATGTAGGAGCTCACTATGAAACTAAATTACAGACTAAGAAGATAAAACTGAAAAATACTAGGAAATGAAAGAGTATAAATAAGCTAAGTTAAGATTTAAGGAGGAGGCACTCACCAGGCGTGGGATGCAGGGGTGGCGGGAAAGGGTTGGCGGGTACCGACATCGGCAAGAGCAGGAGGGCGGCGCGCGTGGGAGGTGAATTGTGGCGCGTGAGAGTTGAGGAGGTGGCGTGGGGACGAAGCTGCCATGTCGGATGGAAAGGCGGCGGCGCCTGGAAAAATTGAAATTGGGGCTGAGTTGAAGGTGGCGGGGGCTGGTGCTGAGGTGGTTGTAATATGGTGGAGGAGAGTGGTTTATCGGGGCAAAGAGAGTGCAATCAATGAGGCAAAGGAGATAGGATTTGGCTGATTTTTACTACACTTCCGTTTCAAGTGTCTCCCAACTCCCATAGTCCCATTTGACGGACCTATGCAAGGATTTTTATTTTATCTTTTTTTGTTATTAATGGCTTGTTTGATAGATACGAATTGAACGGAAAGAATCGAAATAATTAATGCCGACGAAATACGTTAGTATTAGTATTAAAAACGTATTCTGTTAGAAGAAAAAAAAATTGGTGTATACTAGGATTACCTTATAAGAAAAATATATTTTAAAAAAATTAGTGTTGTGTTAAAAATGATATTCACCATCTATTTGGCTATTTTTATAAAGTATTTGCATTCGCATGTTTGTGTACATGCTACCCACAAAGTTTGATTTTCGTAAACATAATACTCATTGGCCAAAATTGTTAGAAGAAATGTTAGCATTAAGTGTCAAACTATTAAATTAGTATCCACCATTGCTACAACGAAACGTCTGAATAGTGAAAACAATAGTGAAATCAGAGTTTAGAGCTTTGAAAAGAAAAACTCCGTATTGGACACATGATTCACAGAAATGAAAGCTCAAAAATATAAACAAAAATAAAATGAACCATGTGATAAATAAAAATAACAAAGGTACAAGTGAATGTTCCAATATCTTCCAATGTATTTATAGCTAAACTTTTCATTAAAAACACTACCTTAAACTAGTGTACCACAATAAGAAACTTACGAGAAAAATTAAAAATATCTAAACGTATTAAAACAAACTCACACCGCTTTTCTATAAACAAGAACCCAGTCTTGTAGAGAATTCTTCTCACACCCCCGTTTGCCTATGTCAAAGCCAAGGCCACACTATTGCCTCCACGACCTTGGGCTCCCATATGTTTCTCGCTTGTTCAGTTAACTGCACTCGACAAGCACTACATCGACCTCCTCCTCTTGAACCACTACGCCCATACCGCCATACCCGACCCTGCTTTTCCACTTGCGTACAAGAAGTTTTAATAGTGAATGGAGTGTCATACTCTATACAATACTAGTAGAGTATATTTTTTTTATTAATAAAATTATTAATATATAAAAATAAAATTAATAAAGGCAGCACTCAGCAAATAATTGGAACTTTTTGACAAAAAAGACCATAGCTTTCGCTATTGGACTCATTCGAGTGAGACTCAAACTCCCCATTTCTTTTTGTTTTTTTAAAAAACCCCCCTTTTTAACTCCTCAAACTTTCAAGTTTCATCTTCGTCTTCCATTGATTGATTGATTGATTGATTAATCTTCTTGTTTACGCGATTCACCATTAATCCGTTCGTCCAAAAATTCGTTGTAGGGTTCTTTGAATTTTGGTTTGTTCATATCAATTTGGGGGAAAAAAAGAGGAGAAATTTCTGCCCACTTTCCCCAGATTACAGAAATTTTCCATGGCAACCAGTAAAAGAGAAGAAGAGAGAAATGAGAAGATTATCAGAGGTCTCATGAAACTCCCCCCAAATCGACGTTGCATCAATTGCAATGGTTTGGTAATTTTTCTTCCTTTTATTTCTTACTCTCTTCGTTTTTTTATTTTTTTTTTGACAGTTTCAATTTAATGTTTTCGTAAGCTGGTCTTCTGTTTGCAGTTAATTTTTTTTGAAAACTTGCTGCTGAAGTTTGTATTTATATATGGTTAGTGTTTCCTAAATTTAGTATGTTTTCTGGGATAATCATCAAATTGCCGAGTACATGATTGCTGCTATTTTTAGTAGTTTTTGACTTTTGGAGTCTAATCATTTGAGAACTTGATGTGTGAATTTGGAGCTTATGATTACAATCATCACATTTTGAGCTTCCTTAGACATGATTGTGGGTCCCTGGGGTTTGGTGGTGCATGCATTTGTGAAAGAAATGTAGCATGTAAAGTTGTAAATGGAAGTCTTTGGGTTGAAGCAATTTTAATAATACGAATTAAAGAGGAGAAAAAGTGTATGGGGTTTTAGTACCCTGTGGTTGTATAAGCGTACGACGACAACAACATTACCCCACTACCTCAAAGGCTCCCTCCATAAGGCGGGATAGGAAGGATGGGGAAGGTGGGGGGGTCGGATGTACTCAAGCCTTACCCCTACGTTGAAAACATGAGAGGCTGCTTATGGATGACCCATAGTGAAAATTGCTTCAAACATCACATCGACTAACTGCTACTTAATAATACAAGAAGTGTAGACACTATTGTGAGCCATTTTGCTTTATTCCATTTTATCTTAAAGCCAACGTGCCCAACGAATAGTTAGTCTTTGGCTACAATGAAAATGGAAACATGTAGTTGTAGTTGTAGTTGTAGTTGTACTTATATAAGCCTAAGAAAGGGAAATGTCCTTTTGGATTAAGTTGTAGCGGACTAGGTAGGATGGTGTTCACGTCGAAGGGAGTAGGATGTTAATATGGCATTATTGATGGCTGGATTTCTGTCTAAATGGACTACTTTCTTGCGCGAGAGAAGTATTTAGATTTCATGACGAAAGACGGGAGGATCTGACTGATCTAATTGGTAAGAGTGATGGTATCGTATGGTATTAATGTGGATGGTGTATCCAGTGTGTACTGTACGACATGCAAGCCTTAGTTGCTAAAGAATTTGGAGCTGGGTAGTAGTATCCCTCATAACTCATTAGGACCATTAATATGGGAAAGGGTTTATTAAAAGGGACACAACATGAGTTAAATACTCCCTCTACTTCTTTTGTTTCTTTACAAAGAGAAAGTGGGGGAGTACCAAGGTAGGTAGAGAGATAAAATATTT
>JBBYHQ010020739.1:0-10074 GCA_038382645.1 Spergularia azorica | reverse complement strand
AAGACCTTTGACACCAATTTATAAAGTACATTACAGAGAGAAAACAGGTTATGGAAAAAATGCCAAGCAACTTCTCCAACCCCGTCTTCTCCTTCTATCCAAGCCCCTGTGTCATTTTGAATTTTTTCAATAAAATTTCGTCTCCTGCCACCAGAAGCTTTTTGATGAAAATACTTGGTATTCTGATCTCTTTCAGTGAAATTCGTACATTAAGAGTTTGTTTGGCAGTGTGATAATATTATTATATTAAGTGGAAAGGTAGGGATTTTGATCAAATTAACAACTCATATGCGTATTAAAGTGCAATTAGCATCCAAACGATTAGTGAGGGTCACGAAATTCAATAGTCCGCTCCATCAGAATCTTGGTTCCAACATATTATGATTTAAGTCATTAAATAAAATATGCGAGAAAGTGATACTCAAACTCGATACATCGTTCCAATTTTACTATTGTTGGCTTTCCTATATGAGGCGAATGAGCTATATGTCTGCCTAGATGCTATTGAACTTGTAGTGGTCCGTCGTGTAGGAGTTGTATCATTGCAAAGTGAGGTTTGAAGGAGGATTGCATTCATTGGCCAAATGATCCCATCAAAAATGCCTTTATGTAGGAAATCCACAAAAAGCAAGGGCGATCTTTCTCTCAATCGAAATACTAGCCCTTGTTCTTCAGGTGGCTATTTTTTTTAGATTGTCACTTGCTATTTGACGTCCTAACTGTTTAACTGTTGCATGCAATTAAGACATTGTCGTCTCGTACGCTCATCAAATCATTAATAGCATTGTCACTTAATTTGTTCTAAAGACTTAACGTTAATGCTCCCTGCTACTATACATCTCACTCCGTGATTAAACTTTGGTGCCTTGGTAGATTATACGGAGTATTAAGAATTTAAGATACTTTATTACTATATAGTTCTAACCCGGTATCTGATGTCAGCTAGATTAATCAAACTTATTAGTTATCACTATGTTCTTAGCTCTTAAGAACAATAATCGGATAATTTAATTGATACTCTTTTTTGCTTGCAAATTTCTAGTGTAATCTAATGAGAATAGGTTTAAGTTGAACTGGTGTTAATTTTTTACTTGATTAAACCGACAATATGCTAAGTTAATCGGATAAAATCTATATAGATATATGGTTACATCCTAAAGTACGGAGTATATCATTATCATTTTGTCAAATCAATATATTCAGGTCGAATAATAATCGAGTTCGGGTCGGTTCTTTAAATTTACCCCTCCTAGGCTCCTAGCACGTAATGGTAAACAATTTGAGCACCCCGAGGTATTGGCGGTGACAATCGATGGGGGGAAGTTGAAATCAAGCAACCCACCCACCTGACCGTTGGATGTTGGCGCCAAAATTGAAATGATAAAAAGTGGCAAAAAGTAGTAAAGTGGGGTGGTCTCCCGAAAAGAGCAGAAAACTTTTGATGTGAATGATGAGGTACTTTGACCGCAAGGGTCCCACACACTAAGTCCCTACCCCAATGAACTGAGCTTCCTCGGGAAGCCATCGGGTTTTGTCGTTTTGTGAGAGCTGAGGATGGTGGGGTTTTAATAGTAATTTATCACTGCCATGACAATGTAGAAAGAAATAATGTACTGTGGAGTTAAAAATGAAAACTTGTAGAAAAAGCTGTCATCTCTTTAAATGGGCTCTTTCCTCTCACTTGGGTATTCTGCTGGCTTCTGGTTACTATGTTGCTTCTTGTGTATAATACTCATTCCGGAAATCTGATTGAATTCGAATATCATTACACCTTGTGTAACGTCCTACAACGTTTCCCACTAGCCCCGCCCCGGCCAAAGAGTAGCTGCGCTAGTCGATAGACGATAGCTACTTCGCCAATTTTGGCATATTTGTATACCGTGGAGATGGGATATGAAAAATTGAATTAAGGAATGTACATAGATTAATTTCTTAATCAATATAACAGATTCAAATGCTTGTTTCTTCTGTGATAAACATATTACAAATTACAGTCGATTTTTTTATTGTGAATCTGAGCAACTTTCATGAATGAACAAATATATAAAAGTTTATAGTAGGAGTGTAAAAGCGTCAACTTGAGTGTGAGGATTCCACTATTGTTGTTCAAACTAAACCATAACACATACTAATCCCTATGTGTCTATTTTGATTTGATTGGTCTTGTACTCAGCTGTGGCCACTCACTCCGCCTGTGGCGGTAATTCTTTAAACCTTATTCAACTCAAGTTCTATACACCGTATTAAATAAGAGGATGGAAAAATGAACGCATAGGCTTAATATTGTAAAGTATAATCAACACTCTCAGATAATTTCTCGAGCAAGCGAAACCACTTATATCTCATTCAACCACCTTCATTAGCCGTATTTCTCTGGTAGCTAATTACTGATGCATTGTACGGAGTCTCTTCCATCTTTTGAAGGGCGATATAGTACTATACGGTAGCTATATAACTCACACTTGTATCTAAAAAAAAAGATGATAATATAAATACATACAGTGTCTTCTCTTTGTTTTGTCTTGACAAGAGGAGAATAAAATGTAATACTCCATATAAATCATCAAACACCTCGTCGAGGAAATGCTTATCAAGGTTCATACTAATATAATTTATATATTATACAACCTAAATTTTATCGAGATAACCTCTTCATAGTCCAAAGGGTAGTCGTACATAGCTAATTCCCATTCCAAAAAGCATAATATTTATATTACACAGCTCTACGTGATTCATGTTTCGAATTAGGGATGACAATTCTTGTCTGTGTAAAACACAAAAATCTTTGTAACTTAGTCTATTTTTGCATGTGAAACTGAAGCTGGCCTTTGTTTTTGTGAATAAGACAATTGATCCAATGCCATGAATTGAACACAGCTTTTATTTAACTAAGTTTATTCTTTAATATAAAAATATAATTTTGGGGTGATGAAAAAACTTAAAATATTAACCGTGGCTCACAAATTCCCCTACAAAAGCACTGTTACAGATTTGTACGCATTGTACTATGGCCAAACAGTAGGTAGCAGTAGTCGTAATTGGAGTTATTATAATGTGTGGTCGGCCAATTCATACTCACTATTGTCACACTGCGATGCGAATCTAAAGAGCCCTGTGAACGATCGAGAGCTTGTGTGAAGTTGTAACTTTGTGAATTAAAGCACCCTGATCTTTCTTAGGAAGATTTCGAGTTTTGATCGTTTCACATAATACTCTGTTAGGGCTTAGGAGACATATAATATTAAATAGATGTGCAATACACTTTCATATTTAGATGTAGTTAAAGCGAAATTCTGGTGAATTAGATGTCAAAAGAAAATAAATAAGAAATACAAATAATGTAGTCGGGTTGTATCAGTTGATCTATACCAAAAAAAAAATATTGAAAACCAATGTCTTTTCTTTCGAAAAATTTGGTAGTATCTGTTTTTTTGTTTCCATTACTCATGAATTAATTTTACAATTGTATTATTCACTTTCGTCCAGCTCATGTTTGTATGGAGGAGTGGTGTGAAAAGAACTAATTAAGACCTAACTCACAGAGTCACAGTGAACATGCCGTTGGGCTCTTTGTCATGGCTCAGGCAGTCGGGCGGCGAGTCCGACGGCAAGTCCGGCGGTGATGCAACATTGCACACTTCACAATCAAAGCATTAGAGGGTTATGACTTTTGGTTTATTTGGTTCATGTAAATTGGGTGAACAAAAAAAAAAACTGTGGCGAAAAATAGGCATTTTACTTTACAGGGCCACAGGGCCAAATGAGGACTAGACGTCTTGTCCTGGATTGCTAACATAACCACATCGACCGTGCATTGTGCATTCATCTACTTCTTTTTAAGGTAAGACCCGAGTTTAATACACAACATATTCATAAGTCATAACATTGCATGTCATCTTGCCGTCTTCTATGATTGTGATTACCATTTACAATATAGAGTAGGTAAAAAGAAATTGTATTGGATAGAGTTTGGGTGACTTGAGTTCAAATCTTCAATGCCTATGTTACCGATCAAGATTATGTAAAGTTTTGAGTTTTGTATTGGCAATACTTGATAGACTGATGTCTAAATGTTTCTAGCACAATCCAATATCACATGTAACTGGTTTTTGGAAGAACAGAAGTTTGATGGGCTGATAGCATGAAAAGCAATGGACTCTGTACGTAGCAAACATTTGGCCTGACTGAGTTCGTGAGGTTAAACTTGTGGCCTATTTGGAGAATGGAACCCAATTCATGAAAAACAGCAGATTACTAGGCCTTGAGTCCTCTTGGGCCCAGCTCAGGCCCAGCTCATGTTGGACCGTGGCACTTCCCTTGGAAGGAGGATAAAACTTCAATCCAATAATGACTAGACTTGTATGATACTGTCTCACCAGCTTAAGTGCCGCATTAGTCATGTCATTTACCGATTACAACAAGAGTATAAGACACACACCAACTCGTAACCTACATGTAAAAAAAGTGAGACCAATGGAATATGAGACCTCAAACCTTTGTTTTTTTCTTTCTTGATCAGATAAAAAATGTGACACTTTACAATTTCAAGTATTTCTAATCTTTTGTTAAAGATTTGCACATAACATGGATATGGTTGTTTGTCGATATAGAACCTCGTTGATAAATTCACGGTAGAAATAAAAAAAATAATTTTAGCTTCGTTCAAAATAACATCGTCATCAACTTTGAACTTCCGCCAACGACGTCAGTCACACAAACCATGGATCCTACCTAGACCTGGCAAACAGGTCATTTGAGTCGGGCCTATTCGGGTCGGGTCATCTTTCGGGTCACGTATTTCGGCTGGTTTTGGGTTCGGTTTGGGTCGGGTCTAGTTCGGGTGAGCTAACTACGGGTCAAATTCGAATCGGGTCATTTCAAATTGTTCAAATATGATCATATTAATGTCAAATTTCTTAAGATTTTGTGTAATATTAACTTAATTTGAAGTTCTATTGGTAATTTGAGTGATTGAAGATGTGATATAGCTAATTTAAGTCATTTTGCTCAACCAATTCGTTAAAACGTCTGGTTAATCGGGTATGAGTCATTTCAATTCGGGTCATGTTCGGGTCAAACAGAATTCGAGTCATTTTCGAGTTCGGGTCGGGTCAATTCGGGTTTCGGGTTGAATTCAAATTAGAAATTCGGGTCAAATTCGGATGTTCGGGTTAAGTAATTCGGGTCGGATGTTCGGGTCTGGACCAATTTTACCAGGTCTAAATTCCTACCACATAATTGCCCCATCGGGCCTCTAGATGTGGGTTTGTGGCATTAGCTATACTTAATGGCGAAGAGTACGGCTTTGAAAGACGGACAAATACTTTTGAGATTTTGACTAGAATCATTTGTGTCATCTTCAAAAGTACGAGTACTGTAATTTGGTAGATATCGTGTACCAAACCAGTGGACTGAAAGCATTCATTGATAGAATAATTAACACTAAACAACACTGCAAAATGAACACACATAAGTCATAATGAACCTTCCTTTTTTCTTATTACAGCCCGTAATTATCTTCTTTTACTTTATAAGTACAGATATTAATGATAAAGTGATAAAAATCGGAATGACTTCATTGTCTTGTACTCCACCCGTTCGCCTTTAAATTGCATAGAGCTCACGGACACGCATTTTAAAGAGGTATACACGATTTTGGCTAATCTAAGTTTCAAAAAAATAGTATCACAGGTTAGATCAATCTTTTATCTAACCCGTCATGCAACTTTTTTAAAACTTTGCTTAGCAGATTATGTGTATGCTCACCTTAAGAAACATTTCCATTAGCCCTACGCAGTTTAAAGCCGAACGAAGGGAGTACATAATACGACTACCCAACTACGAAAAAGCGAAATTATTACCAAATTACAACATCTGAAACAGTCACACATACGATTAGAGTTGTCCAATGGGCGCATAACAATATTGTAATCCACTAGTACTAATCTCTCAAAGTCTCACTCTCAAAATTCTCTCTCCTACTAATCTACCAATACCATTTCATTTCCAGTCCGTTATTATGAAGAAGTAGTACTAGATCTAACATTCTAAACACATAAAAAATTCCCCCAAATCTCATCTCAAAAACCCTAATTCCACCAATCACCACCACCAACCACCGTCTCCTCCGCCGTCCGATGCAATGTCAAGCAGCAGAGGACAACAGCGGCGTTCCTCCGAAGTCTACAACATAATCCCAATCCACGACCTCCTCGTCGACCACCCTTCCACCCACTACCCCGAGGTCCGCGCCGCCCAAGCCGCCCTCCGTACCACCGGCGACCTCCGTAAACCACCGTACATTCAATGGGCCCCACACTACGACCTACTCGACTGGCTCGGTTTCTTCTTCGGATTCCAAGCCGACAACATTCGCAACCAGCGCGAGCACCTCGTTCTCCACCTCGCCAACTCTCAGATGCGACTCACGCCGCCGCCGGATAACATCGATTCCCTCGACCACTCCGTTCTACGTCGCTTCCGGAGGAAGCTTCTCAATAACTACACTCTCTGGTGCGGATACCTTGGTCGCCGGTCAAACATCTGGCTCTCCGACAACCGCCGTCATGAAAACGACCTCCGCCGTGAACTCCTCTACGTGGCGCTGTACTTGTTAATTTGGGGTGAGTCTGCGAACTTGAAATTTGCGCCGGAATGTTTGTGTTATATATTTCATCATATGGCGCTTGAATTGAATAAGATATTAGAGGATTATGTTGATGAGAATACAGGTAGACCGTATGTGCCGTATGTGACGGGCGAAAACGCGTATTTGAATGGCGTTGTTAAGCCGATTTACGATACGATTAGTAAGGAAGTGAGGAATAGTAACAATGGTACTAATCCGCATAGTAAGTGGCGTAATTATGACGATATTAATGAGTATTTTTGGAGTAGGAGGTGTTTTGATAAGTTGAAATGGCCGATTGATGTCGGGAGTACGTTTTTCGTGGTGGATGGGAGGAAGAGGCATGTTGGGAAGACTGGGTTTGTGGAGCAACGTTCGTTTTGGAATTTGTTTCGGAGTTTTGATAGGTTGTGGGTGATGTTGGTGTTGTTTCTACAGGCGGCGATTATTCTTGCTTGGGAGCAGGAGATTCATGGGAGGGGGTATCCGTGGAAGTCGTTGCGTCATAGGGATGTTCAGGTTAAGTGCTTGACTGTTTTCTTGACGTGGAGTGTAATGCGGTTCTTGCAGGCGCTTTTGGATGTCGGGATGCAGTATAGGTTGAGCTCTAGGGAGACGATGATGGTTGGGGTTAGGATGGGGCTCAAGTTCGTTGCAGCTGCTGTGTGGGCTGTTGTTTTCGGGATTATGTATTCGAAGATTTGGAATGAGAGGAATCATGATAGGACGGGGAATTGGTCTTCTGCTGCTAATAAGCAGGTGATCAATTTCCTGCTGGCTGTTGCTGTGTTTATTGTTCCCGAGGCTCTGGCAGTGTTGTTGTTTATCATCCCTTGGGTTAGGAATTTCGTAGAGGAGACCAATTGGAAGATATTTTACATGTTTACCTGGTGGTTTCAGACTAGGATTTTCGTGGGTCGTGGTTTGAGAGAAGGGCTTGCTGATAATATCAAGTATACCGTGTTCTGGATTCTTGTTCTTGCCACAAAGTTTGTGTTTAGTTACTTTCTGCAGATCAGGCCTATGATTACACCAACAAGGACCCTGCTGCATGTCAAGGATATCAAGTATGAGTGGTTTGAGTTCTTCCATGGCAGCAACCGGTTTGCTGCGGGGCTATTGTGGCTTCCGGTCATTCTGATTTATCTGATGGATTTGCAGATATGGTATGCTATTTACTCGTCTCTTTTTGGGGCTGCGGTTGGGTTGTTAGCTCACCTGGGTGAGATCCGGAACATGGAGCAGTTGAGGTTGAGGTTTCAGTTCTTTGCTAGTGCCATTCAGTTTAATCTCATGCCTGAGGAGCAGCTACTGAACTCTAGTGGGATTAAAAGCAAAATTAAAGACAGTTTACATCGGTTGAAGCTGAGGTATGGGTTCGGTCGGCCCTACAAGAAACTTGAATCTAACCAGGTGGAGGCTTATAAGTTTGCATGGGTGTGGAATGAGGTTATCAGTATATTCAGGGAGGAGGATATCATAAGTGATCGGGAGGTTGAGCTCCTGGAGCTACCCCAAAATGATTGGAATGTGAGGGTTATCCGTTGGCCTTGTATCCTTGTCTGTAATGAGCTGCTTTTGGCACTCGGTCAGGCAAAAGAGCTTGTGGACGCGCCTGATAAATGGCTTTGGTATAAAATTTGCAAGAATGAGTACAGGCGCTGCGCGGTGATAGAAGCATATGATTGCATTAAACATTTACTACTTGGTATTGTCAAAAGGGGTACTGAGGAAAACTCCATCATTATGGTGTTGTTTCAGGAAATTGACCATGCAATTGAGATTGAAAAGTTCACAAAGACATACGATTTGTCTGCTCTTAGGAAGATCCACGAGAAATTGGATGCTCTTCTGAAGCTGTTGGTCCAACCTAAAAAGAGGGATCACGACAAGGTTGTATCTGCAGTGCAGGCCCTGTATGAGACTGTGACAAGGGACTTTTACATCGAGAAGAGATCTATGCAACAGCTGATAGAAGATGGATTAGCTCCTCGATCTGCTTCTGGGAAGAGCTTGCTTTTTCAAAATGCTATTGAATTGCCTAGTGATGATGATGAGGCTTTCTACAGGCAGGTTCGAAGGCTGCACATTATTCTTACTTCCAAAGACTCCATGCACAATGTCCCGAAGAATCTTGAGGCCAGACGCCGGATTGCCTTCTTCAGTAATTCTCTCTTCATGAACATGCCCCATGCCCCACAGGTGGAGAAGATGCTGGCTTTCAGTGTCTTGACTCCTTACTACACTGAAGAAGTTATGTACAGCAATGAACAACTTCAGAAGCAGAATGAAGATGGGGTCACTACAATATATTACCTGCAGACAATTTACAATGATGAGTGGGAAAATTTCAAGGAGCGTAGGCAGCGCGAAGGTGTGGCGGACGAGAAAGAACTTAAAAACACTAGATTGAGAGAACTTAGGCTTTGGGCATCATACCGAGGCCAGACTCTGGCTCGTACTGTTAGGGGGATGATGTACTATTATCGTGCCCTTAAGATGCTGGCTTTCCTGGATTCAGCATCTGAGATGGACATTAAAGAGGGGGCTATAGAGCTTGGTGCTGTGAGACAGCGCAGTGGCCTGGATGGTTTTGCCTCTGAAAGGCGATCATCGTTGAGGAGTGGCAGTAGCCTGAGTCGTGCGAGTAGCTCAATCAGTCAATTGTACAAAGGCCATGAACAGGGGACTGCAATGATGAAGTTTACATATGTGATTGCATGCCAGATATATGGTGCTCAGAAAGCTGAGAAGAAACCTCAGGCTGAGGAAATACTGCAGTTGTTGAAGAACAATGAAGCTCTTCGGGTTGCTTATGTCGATGAAATTTCAACAGGAAGGGACGAGAAAGATTACTATTCTGTTCTCGTGAAGTATGATCAGCAGTTGGAGCAGGAGGTGGAGATATATCGAATCAAGTTACCTGGTCCTATAAAGATTGGAGAAGGCAAGCCAGAAAATCAGAACCATGCCATTATTTTTACTCGTGGTGATGCTGTTCAGACTATTGATATGAACCAAGATAATTACTTTGAGGAGACCCTTAAAGTGCGAAATCTACTGGAGGAGTTCAGGCATCTGCATGGCATTCGGAAGCCTACTATTCTTGGAGTTCGTGAGCACATATTTACCAGTGGTGTGTCTTCAATTGCTCGGTTTATGTCCGCCCAGGAAATGAGCTTTGTAACTTTGGGGCAACGTGTTCTTGCCAACCCACTGAAAGTCCGAATGCATTATGGTCATCCAGATGTGTTTGATAGGTTTTGGTTCTTAACTCGCGGAGGAATTAGTAAAGCATCCAGAGTCATTAACATCAGTGAGGATATATTTGCAGGCTTTAACTGCACTCTACGGGGTGGCAACGTCACACATCATGAGTACATTCAGGTTGGCAAGGGAAGGGATGTTGGTCTCAATCAGATATCGATGTTTGAGGCTAAAGTAGC
>JBBYHQ010020719.1:0-10074 GCA_038382645.1 Spergularia azorica | reverse complement strand
TAGTACAAAATTTGGTGTTGATGAGCTCTTTTGATGCTTAATCTTGAGTATTTGTTAATAAAACTGCAAAACACAACCTAAAATTGGAATATTGCTATAAATAGTGATTAATTTTGGTACCATACTAAGTGAAAATCATCATACCTTATCAATCTTGGTGAATTGGAAGAACCCTGCGTAAAAGTTTGATGAATGTTATTTGATATGATTTGAATTGAATAGTTACGTACAATTAGGAAAGAAGCTAGATATTAGGGTAAAAAAAAAAAAAGATATAACAACCGTGAATTCAGTTTTTTTTTTTTTTTGATAATTTCCAAAATAGTTTTTTTTTTATTGGACTTTTTTTTTATTTTGAGGCGATGTCAGCCCGGGGGTACTACCCCCGGGTATACAGTATAGTAACTGGACCATAAGTCCATAAATTGGACATGAAATTTGATTATGCTACATATACGGCCCACATATAGTTATAACTAAGCGGCTGAATTAGTTGAGGAAGTGAAACAAGTATTAGTATAACGTATTACGTCTCATTGCTCCATTTATTTGAAAGAGTCGATAAATAAACTCCGGACGACTTGTTTACTGAATAATAGCATTTCATACGAGTTATCACTTACACTAATCAACTTCGCTAGAAACCTAGAACATAGGGACAATGATGAGGAAGACTTCTTGTCCAAAAAAAAAAAAAAAAGTAGATGGTCATGGTCTCATGGATACCAATTTGGTTAGGAGTCATAACGAAAATTAAAAGACTAAATAAATTTGTCTAATGTTGATGGGGAGTGTGATAGTGAGCAATACGCCCAAAAATTAGGTATGTTGATGCGGAATATGAATTTTAGCATTTTCATAAGTTGATGATTCTTTGGCAGTAGCATTTATATGTGTGTAGCTTGTGTTTTAAACTTCACATGCATGTCACAGTTATGACATTATTGTGATCAAGTACACATAGATCTCATAATCATCTCCTACCGAACTAATAATCGCTTAGGAAGCACGGAAACGGACACACGACACAACATCACTAACCAAGAAATCCTATGTCATAAATTCACTCAGCTTATTAATCATATGTCGAGCATTGTGTTAAACACTCATACGCTAACTGATAGAAGTGTCCGTGGTCTTAGTGCCTAGAGCATTTACTGCAAGCGAGTGAACGAAACAGCTAACGTGGCCCGGCAAGACCTCAGAATTCTAATAAGATGAAATTTTTATAGCGTATATCAGGTATCACAATTCACACATACCAATTAAGCGAAGCCATGCAGTTGACAATAAATTTTCATCCACTTTTTTTTTTTTCATTCTCGATGTCTCATTTTGTGTCTCACTAGATTAAGATTTTAATCCGCCACACATGACAAGACAGTCAAGACACTAAACAGAACACGCTAAAAGAGGGTGGCATATCTAATTAATTGCAACCGCAAGCCTGATCGTGTCCTAAATAATCTCATTGAATTCCAATTTTCGCAATCCTATATGACCTCGACGATTATTGTCAAACAGAGGTAAATTTCAAAACTGTAGTAATTCCACAACCCTGGATTTCAAATCGTAACTCAATCCCTGAAGCCTCACAAATCTACACTCCATTTGGACAAGCAAAGGGAGTGATGTTGCACTGAATAAGTGAATAATAGTGGCTCTGAAATATGATAAATGCATGCATATTACTAAGGTCAATCACACAGTTGTCACATAGTATATCTGCATAGAACTGAGCAATTTCCCATCCTTCACCTCATCCTCCTTTAATATATACATGCTATCTGTATATGTACACACTCATAACATAAGCACTCTGAACAGAAATGGCAAAGAGTGTACTCACTGCAGTTTCTTGCGTAATAATCGCGCTACTTCTCGTGTCATCCATCGCAAACCTGCAAGTATCAGCATGCTCTGAAGACGAAACCGACTGTAGAAGCTGCCTTGTTAAGCGTATGAAGTACGATTGCCCGTCATGCGTTCCAAGACTTAGGTGCATGGCTAAGTGTCTGTGGTCAGGAAGGTCAAGGGTCAGTTGCATAAAGAAGTGTGACTGTAATCAGGGGTACCCTAGGCTTTCTGACTGTAAAAAGTGCATGTCAAAGTGTAGGTGCAGCTGTACTTCGTAGATTATATGTCATAATCATAATATGGCTATTTTTTGTTACTTTGCAAAAAATTCCATAGATGTAGTAACTTGTAAGCAAGCAATTCATGTAATGTTGAATGTCATGTTTCAACTGTATGACAATAATAAATTCCCTTTCTGTTTACATTTCTATGTCTTGACTTCTGATATTGACGGCAAAAACTTAGGTAAGACGATAGGAGTGGGTGACGATTAGTTTGAAAAAATTTCAAGTTGAAAATGCGCCCCAAAAAACTTAAAAAGTCGCCACCACGTCCTACGTATATAGCACTAATACTACTAGTGTCTCACACTCTTGCCTAAAGAAAAAAAAAGAAATTAGCAGGGCTGCATATGAAAAGAAGCACATACCTCTGATTTCATTTTGATGAATAAACGTTTTCATTCTTTGGTCTTCTCTGGGTGGTTCCGATGAGGGATGACACGAGGGAACTCATGGAAACTCGTTGCATTTTGTCTCCCTTCTACTCCATGCACCAGCATTATCAGTTACAGCAAACAGCAGACCAGACCAGACCTGAGCTCTGCTGTCAAGTTGCTTCCTGACAGGTCCTTGTGCGCGAGGGTAATGTCATTCCCAGATTTCTTCCAGGAGCAGAAACCACCTCCTGACCTCCATATGCCTTTAGTTCTTTAACAATGAACTGCCATATTGAGGCATTATACACCTGAAGAACTGTCAGCTCTACTGAAGGAATCTGAGACTAACAAAATACTCCACATACAGTTATATAGAGTAAAAGGGACGAGTGGACATAAACTGCATTCTTAGCTCTGTCGATCTCTCGACTCATCAACTATCTTTCCTCGTAGTAAAAGGCAGAACCGGATACTGTAACCAACATTCATTTTGTGTTCCAATACAAGATCTAGTTTTCAAGTGCTCAAGCAACGCAAGGGGAGAAAGAGAGAAGGTGAACAGAAGTCCGAATAAGAAGTATACTCTGAAAAATGATTTCATAACTTTTACTTTCGCTTGGAAGTTGGAACAATGCACATGTATATGACTCATGCAGTCTCAAATCATCCAAAGCTAACTTCTATCTTACAACTCTAGAGCAAGGTATACTTGAACTCTTGCAGACATGAACGAATGCTTGTATGATGTTATTTACAGTTCCTCCTGTACAAGTCAAAATTAATGGCAGGACGAAGAGATCAGAGAAGTGTGTGCCTCTGAATCACATTGACGGGCAAAGCTTGTTTCATTTTGAACTTCTCTCCAATCTTCATGCCTGACTGATCCAAGAAGTAGCTAGTACATTCACGGAATCCTGAATTTTCGACCCCCCAGTCATTCATTTCGTAACCAGATTCAAGAAATGCTGCATGACTATGTCACAAGACCATAACAAGGATCGTTTTTATCAAGATCCTTCCGCTTCCAAAAGATATGCTGTAACCTACACGACTGTTTTAAAATCAGTTTGAGAGTGTTGGGCTGATTCCATGGTACAAGAGAAAACCGGTCTCCATATTCCTCCATGCCTTCTGTCATCAATTGCCATATCATGGCCCCTGCTCCAGCTTGGCCCTTTTTGGCAGACTCGAAAATTTTGTCATAAACAGTACTGAACAATGATTTCCTATTATAAATTCCTTGACCTTTGACATCCGATGGACAGCCAACTTCAGTAAACAGAACAGGTTTCTTCACTACGTTCTCAGCATCACTAATATGAGAATCCATCCACTTTGAAATAAAGTTCATCTTTACTGTATCGTTTGCGTGTGGCATCCTAAAGATAAAAGAAAATCAGATCACATAAATTATTGAACAACATCAAGAAAACACTAATCACTGGCATGCCTCAAAATCTCATATAAAACAGGCAGTCAAACACCCAGAATTAATTTCTTTATTTTTTTTTTGGATGGTTAAGTGTGGCCTCTAGATGACGTACACAAGACGGTTACTAGATGACGATTCATGTTAGCCGACCCCAAATCATTTTGGGAATAAGGCTTGGTTGTTGTTGTTGTTGGTTAAGTGTGGGCTCTCCAAACAAGATGCCTACTGCCAGTCCAAGCCAAGCGGGGGTGGTTACTGGTTAGCATAGGCCCTCGGGAGAAGAGGAAAGCCGAGGAGGCACCACAATCCCCTTCCATGTACACCTACCTAATGGGACTTGACTTGTGACCTCCAAGCCACGAGTCCAAGTCTTCACCGCTGAACCAATACTTTTGTTCATCAAAGACGCCTTCAAAGGAGCACATATTCCTCTCCCAATGATTTGTCAAACCATATTACTAAAGTGCGAGTTACACTACATTTTTCGACACCATTAACCAGGATTCTAGACTAGTGTTATCCTATAAATGTTCTGGCTCTTGGAACATGTAATGGGGATGTAATTCAGAGGTTAGCATGAAATCAGCTGATTGGCACAAAATAATTGAAGGAACCAAGTACCATAGTCCATTTCAATGGCCATGGAATGCGGAGGTAGGAGGGGGCGGGGCAACAACAGCTTGACTACTTTCAGTTTGCCTATTCATACTCAATACATCTGAAGATAAGCTACAGACTATACTCACCAGCTGTCTGGGTACAAATGAGCTGAAGCAAAGTCGATGCCATCAACAGCTGAATTCTGTACGAAGTCTGTACCAAATTCGGCAGCCCATTCTCCAGGATTTGCCTCTGACTTCTCCGCAGATGCAGGGCCATAAAACCCTTCAAGGCCAACAGTCACCAGATGTTTTTTGTCCAAGCTCTTGATATGTGCAGCCATTTCAGTAATCCAAGCCTATTTTCAAAACAATCCAGTGCACAAAGAGTTAATGACAGGAATCAATTAACGCCGAAACAAACGTGCATATAGCAACTTAGCAAGTCAGATAGGGATTATATTCTTACAGATAAAAAGGGGGTCCCTCCTCCTAAGGATTTTTTAACATTCGATACTTAAGAACCTAGCTAGTTAGTTACAGCCTCCCAAATGACCGTACTGCCAGTTGGAAACACCTTATGTTTTTTACACTTGTGTAACCGTAGACATCAACCCACCCCACCACCCCCCCCCCAAAATCGTTTACCAGGGTGGAAAAAGACATCTTATTACTTACTCCTAAACATAAGTCTATTCTTATCATTTCGTGATAGGGAAGATCTAACTTCCATTCACCATAATCGATATTGTGAGAGTTTACCAAGCACATGGCAGCATCTTACAAGAAGGTTTAATCACTGAAGCCTCGCTCTGACAAATAATATGCATACAAAAGAAGCACAAACTCACCTGAAGAATGGGGGACGAAGAATTCGATTCACAACGTGGTTCGTTTATAAGTTCCCATGCAAATATAGCAGGTTCCTCAGAATATCTAACTCCACTCAAAGCATTTCTTCTGGTAATGATAGCCTAGAAAATACAGAAATAAAACAAGAGGTAGAATATCAGAAGTTATCCCAAGAAACCAAGAAGAAAACCTAAAATATAACAAACATGCAACAGTCTTTGTCAAAGATTTTAAAAAGCTTGTGGACAGGGCAGTCACATTCTGTCATTAAATAAATAGTTAAAAAGACTGATTTTAAAGTCTCTTATAAACCAGGTAGTAATACCGATAGCTGACCAGCAGCCAAGCACTCAGCGAAAACACGGACTACAAGGACTGGCATAAGTATGTTCAAACAGCAAAGCTGTGGTCTAGCACTCTAGCTGCCAGTAGCAGACTGCAGGTTCACTACCATATTTGACGTTAACAACCCCATTTCAAGTCATAACAAAAAATTGTTTCATCACTGACTATAATGCACGGGCTGATCACCTACTGGATATACAAATATATTCGTAATACCTTGACGTAATCTTTGTAGTAGCCCTTAATTGTTGAATCTGAAAAGAAGGGATCAGGTGAGGATAAGATGTTGACTCCAGCTTCCTCTGCCCAATTCACATACTGCTTTTTTCCACCGAATACATCCAAATTGTTCACTAGACTGAGAATTAATCTTATACCATTCTTTCTCGCTTCAATTATCACATAATCTAACGCCTGCATTAGAAACAAGTAACAAAGCATATCGGTCAGGAAAAATTATTCATACTCATCCACTACAAACGACCTACTCTTTTCATGTTTAGCTGTAAAGACACTTGGACGAAAGCATAAACGAAACACTTATGCTGTATAATCATATTCAGAGATGCACATAACTCCAGGAAATGCATGAAATGTTCAATTAAATGGATGAAACTTCATCCTTACAGATCTTAGTACTTCACAACACCCATGTTACCAACGGTAAAAAAAACTGTCCTCTTTTCTCCATGGATCCTAATGCTTTTCTTGACTACGCACAGTAAAAGTGTCCCCTTCCTCCCTTCGCCCAGGCGCCCACCCTTCACCAAATCTCTTAGCATAATCTAACTACAGATAATTGGAGCTCTGAAGATGCTCTAGCTCTCTGAATATCAGTTGGTCGAACACAATCTTCGACTAATAAGGGGAAGGGGTGTGAGCGGTGAGCCTTCAAACATCTTCACCATACAAACCCAGCAAATAGCATATCATCTGGCAAAATTATTGCACTACTCAAATCTACCCAAAATCCAACATTGGAAACCAATTTCCAACATCTACTCTAAAAATAAACATCACCCTAAAAATAGCAATCAGAACCAACAGAATCATTAAATCAAATACATACATACAAACCAACCCAACAACCAAAACCCCATATTCCCTTAAACATAATCAAAATCCTTCACAGTTCGAAACGGCCCGTCTACCCTAAACCCTAAACACGCACAACAAACAAAGAACCAATCCAATCAAACACTACAGCTGATAAAAGAACCCACCTTTGATCACCATTTTAATACCAAAAATCAAACAATCAATTTCGTCATTTCTAACAGCATTAATCAACATCAACCAAATCTAAAACCAACCCATTTCCCAAAAACACTCATAAACCACATCAACACAACACAATAAACACAATCAAACACAACAACTAATCAAAGAAATCGCCTTTGATCACAATTTCCATCCCAAATCAACACAATCAATGATAATCAAATCCAAAACCAACCTATTTACTAACAACACTCATAAACCACATTAAGACAAAACCATCAAACACAATGAAACACTACAACTGATAAAAGAAAACACCTTTGATCACAATTTCCATCTCAAATCAACACAATCACTATTAATTGATTCTAATACCAACACATTCACCAAAAAACATTCATAAACCACATCATCATTATCAACAACAACAACCAAGCCTTATTCGCAAAATGATTTGGGGTCGGCTAACATAAATCGTCATCTATAACCGTCTCGCGTATCTCAAACACCTTTTCCATCACAATTTCAATACCAAATTAACACAATCAACATTAACCAAATCTAAAACCAACCCATTTACCAAAAACAACATCAACACCAAAAAAAATCAACAAAATCAACAACAAAAATCAAAGAAATTATCACCTTGAGAGCTCTTTCATTAAGAACCCCAGGAGAAATCTGCAAGGAGTTGGGCCCAGGCCCATCACTAAAAGCCCAAGTCCTACAAACATTCAAACCCATTTGAGAAGCTTTCTTAAACATCCTAGTAACCTTCTCTTGAGAAGGAGCTTCCAACAACCAGTAAGAATTCCACCCATTAACATACACCGTTGATTTCACCTGATCACCACCCTTACCCATCTTCCTCCCATCCTGACCGCCCATCACCACAAAGTGGGTCCCCTCAACCCCGACAAACCCCATGTTTTTCTGCCACAAAACTAAGGGGAAATCAAAATGTAGATCAAACTCAAAGTACAAGATTGTTGCTGTTACTAAAATTCCTATAATTGGGTACAAGAATTTCTCCCTCCAATGTGTGTTCATCATAACCATTTTGTTGTATCTTGTTGAAGAAGAGTTCCTCCTCCTCAAATAACTATTACTACTCCCCTTGTTAATGTTATTATTATTATTAATATACATCTTTGAAAAAATATTTGTTGGTGTAAAAGGGTGCATTTTATATACCACGGCGTACGTTAGATTTTGAGTGGCTGCTGATGTAAATATACGCGCCCAATTATTTTGTCGGTTGTAAGTTGTACCTGACTTTTCTGTCCTTTTCTAATTTTTTTTTTTTTTTTTTTTTTTTTATTTAACAACTTTTCCAGATGTTGTTTCTGGACCTTTTCTTTCTCTTTTTATTTAGTTGTTGGGCTTCCTTGCATTGACCGTCGTTGTAAGTATATTTGGTGGTTTGGTAGATGGTGACTTTGTGAGGTGAGGTGATTTCTCATTTCAACAACAATAAACAACAACATTGTTGTTTTGATGCTTGTTAACACGTAAACTTGAAGAATGGTACCGATAAACTACGTTTAGTCGCAAATGATTTAGAGTCGTCTAATATATCGTAATCACTATCTGAAACTCTATTGGAAGTATAGTATGTTATATGTGCATTTCAGGATAGAATTACTTCGTTTAAACAATTAGGGAGTATTATATACATTGCAGGGTCGGGGTTAAATTTAGTCTATGTACAAGTCAACCGAAATCAATGAGACGGTAGTATTTCCGGGTTATGCGTGTTTTTCATGGTTTGTCATGTACGGAGTATATGTCTAGTATAGTAGTATGTGTATGTACCATGGTTGCATCGTCTCTGAGGAGGGCGCATGCATCGGGTGGCATGGTATCGTGGCCAACTTGGCCTTATTCTCAAAGAAAATTTTATTTTTGTTGCACCGAAATTTTTTGTCAAATTGTTACGAATTTCAGAAATTTCACCGTTTTTCGCAACTCTTCCGTTTCATCCTTTCCTACGAGCATCATTTAATTGGTCAAAACTTCTTCATCAACATTGGTGGTGGTGTTGCCAACTCGGCCTTATTATTCTCGAACCTATATGTTTATGTTTAGCTATTGATATTTTGACGTTAAATAACACCAAAAACTTTTGTCAAACTAAAACAAGTTACGAGTTTTAGAACTTTCGGTGTTTCCTGCAACTCTATGGCAAATAATTGTGGCTCCATCTTTTCCTACGAGCATCGCTTAATCGGTCAAAACTTTTGCATCAACATACATTTTTTAGTGAGTTTCAAGTTTTCTACATCAAAATCGTACAAAATCGTGATTTGTTTATAAGGGTTGGTAGTATTCCGATACTAATATACTCGTATCTTGGAGTTTCCTAGCTCAAAATAATTTGGAGTAAATTTTAATTTGAAATGTACATACATGCATCATTAGCTTTAATTTCAATGCAAAGACATGAAGTCATATTCTATGAATCCCAACTTTTTGGTTGAAGTCTTTGGTACGCGTTAAGGATTCTATTTGACTCTTTTTAACTAAATTAATATTGTGGTAGGTGACATTATATTATTTCTTTGAACAAAAACTAATACTTTGAGACAAGTTGTTGCTTCTAAAGTATCATCACTTGTACTTGAACCAAAGACATACCCGAATGTTTATATGTACGATTTGCAAATTACAGTATTATTATTACCTTTTGAGGTGACCATTATCGGATGTAAACACGAATTTTAAATGGAGAAGCAAAGGCAAGCACTAAGAAAATAATCGATAGACAACGATGTAATAATAAAAAGCATTTTCATTTGTCTTTGAACTTTGTTTTAAGTATACTGCATTAATTGAGGTGTAATAATTGGTTTTATAACTTAACATAGAACTCAAAAGAAATCTTGTTGAAATAATGCACAATTGTAAATTTGTCCACGGGTTTGAACCTTGGGGTACACAAAGTAGACTAGCATTTGCTAATCAAGAAAGGACTTTGATAATTGGCTAAAATTGAATATTAAAATTCAATTGCAATTAAATTACGTTGTTTTCTGTTATTATTATTATTATTATTATTATTATTATTATTATTATTATTATTATTATTATTATTATTATTATTATTATAT
>JBBYHQ010020648.1:0-10081 GCA_038382645.1 Spergularia azorica | reverse complement strand
TTATTAAAAAATATTAATTCTATAATTTAATTAACTATTTACCTAATAAATAACCGACACGTCATCACTTAACGGAAGTTACTATTCGGGTACCATGTGCACAAAGTAGTAACTCTAGGGGTACCATATGCACAAACTTGCCAAGTTAGGTACCATGTGCAATCAGTCAAAGTTCGTGGGTACCACGTGAATTTTCCGCATATTTAAGGTCATCGATGTCGCAAGAAAGATTATGTGGCCTTGCAATGTTAAGTATTGAGAGAAATATTCCGGATAGTATTGCTCTTAAGACGGTTATTAAGGATTTTGCTTCTAAAAATGCCCGAAGAAGTCACTTTTCATGATACTCTGTACGTTTTTTAGCTAGGTGGCTGACAACGAGTAAGTTATGACATCTTGGAAGCAATGACTATAATTTCTTATGTCGGGATCGGTGTTAAAATTTACAAACATTTTGGATTTGTAAGGCTCGTATTGCTCGTTCGATGTGGTGAATGATATTGTAAACTTTTAATTTTGTAATTATATAATCCGTATTATTCTATTATATGGAAGGGCCCCATTTTAGTTTTCGCCCCGGGCCTTCAAAATCTCAGAAACGGCCCTGATTTAGCACAAACGATTTTTAAAAGAACGCCCTAAATTGATCAATATATGGGGTGATTGGGGACGTAGATGAGTAGTGATTGTAGACTTGTAGATGTTGTAGTATCGATTGAGGTGATACATTGTTCAATCATTTCTTAATGAAGGATTGAATTTTGACCAGATGTTAACAATTTAAGGATACGGAGGGGTATTCATAATTTAAGTGTGCAACCAAAGTTCCGTTTGGTTCGGATCATTTCTGCAATGCTTCAGCTTCAAGATAATAATAATAATAACAGAAGCTATTGTACTACCCAAACAGCTAAAATCGAACACTTCCAGGTAGGGGACTAGGGGAGAGGATTATCTAGTTCATGTTGTATTCAAGTATTTCTAGACCAAAAGTCCGACAACGTATCAGCGACAGCTTGTGCTTCTTACCAACATTCAGAGAACGTCACAATAGACAACATCAGAACAGAAGACGATGAAAAAGACGAGCACGAAAACATGATGGTCTAAGCCATTTATTCATTGATTGCTTGAATTGACTGCACAATATTGCCTTTCCAGGCTTCAGTTCAGTAGTACAGATTTTCAAGGATAAATAGGCTGTCCTAATTCAGTATGAATTGGAATAATGGAATTGTATCAGTAAACCGAGAATTGTGGTATCGGGATCATAGAGGATAATAATGCACCCATCGCTTGAACATTTCATAGCATTCTTTACGGTAGTATTCTGCAGCTGTGTGACCGCCACCCTGTAATTTCAAAAGGTAAAATGTAAATTAGTACAGATCACAAAACTCCTGTCAGAGTTACCGCTTACTGATAACAATTCAAAGGTTTACAGTCTCACCTTCACAGTTGCATACGTCAAAGAATACGTTGGTCTCTTCACAAACGTCCTTGTATAGCTACAGAAAATTCATCAAAAATGAAGTTATGTTAGTGACAGCACGAAAGGATCACTGCAAGAGTAAAATGTTGACGTTTCAGAACTTTACCCTCCAACTTGAGCATCAACAAACCATGGTCGCCAGTGGTCTGACAGTGTAAGATTCAGGGATTCTTTAAGAATATTTATCCATTGTACCACAGCAACAAACGGAATAACCATGTCTCGATCACCACTGGTTACGATAAGGAATGAAGAGCGTAAGCAATCAGAAAGTACGAAAATTACAAGCAACGAGAAAAGATGATCAGAATTTCATAATAGATTACCTAGTAACTAATACGTTTAGCTCATACTTAGCCAGGTCTTGATGAACATGAACAACACTTGGTTGATCTTTCGTGTATGCTATAGTTTTGTTGCACCTGCTCCAGCGTTTTACAGTTCCCTAGTTCCATCACGATCAAGCACATACAGGAGAATTAAGCACAAAAGTTATATTATAGGGGCGTATACAAACCTGGACTTGTGAAGCTTACTACTATACTCAAAATTTCAAGGAAATGTTCAAACTAGCTAGGCTTCTATGATTCATTATCGAAAGTTTATTATACCTCGCGCACATGTAAGGCCTTCTGGACTGATTTATCATTTGCCCAAGTATCAGACAGACCATAGTTGAAACTCTGCAATGCGAGGAGATCTTTTAGGCAAAAAAGAAAGGCATGTGATCACGAATATCTAAAAGGTTACAGCTAGGAAACATGAAACAGGCAGAGACTACAAGGAATACCCGGCACCAAAGATTTGAAAGTTGAGGCGTTGAAAGAATGAACTCTTCTTTATCCTCTACGAGAGATCTTCTAGTCCATCTATCATCTTGTGGGCTACCGAGTGAACATTTCGGCTCCAATATATGATTAGGCCATATACCTTGGACACACTATAAACAAAAGACATGAAAACATGAAAGATACACTATTAGATCACCGGGCATCATCAGTAGTCAGCAAACTCATACTAGAACTCAAAAGCTAAAAACAGGGAAACACAAACCGTTTTATAATCATCAAGAGCAAGGACACAGTCTGTGTTGTCCGGATCCACATCTATGTAATTCTCGTTGCAGGACTTTTTAGCAGTCTGTTTGGTGAAGGAAGGAATTAGATATAGATTGTGATCATAGTTCAAAGCAGTACTCTTCAGCATATGAGTTTTACAAACGCGAATACTTCAAGGAAGAACGAAACAGAAGTCTGAAACAGAAATCGGAGGGTATAATAAAGTGAAATAGGAAAATCTAAATGCACTTCAACTGTGGCTGGACAAAGTCTCAATATTGTTCACATTAGTGTAATTACTAAGGAAACCTGTATTAGAAAGCATCATAGTTTGTGGAAATTACATGGTAAGTTTTATCAGATATGAGCGCCATCCTATGAGCAAATTGTACTTTCGAATTTGAATCAATAAACTCGTCTGTGTTAGGGCTTCCGACCAAGTATCCCTACAAACAGAGAAAAATATTCAGTCCCGTACCAGCTACCGTACTCAAAGAAAATGTAAGGTCTGTTCACATTACCTTGAGGTTCAAGTATGGCTGCTCACCAGCATCGTTACCTGTTCAGCAAAGATATGGAGATTCAATACTAATGCTCAGACAATATACAGTAAGAGGGACAGTGTTATCATTACTAACTGAAGAACAAAGGAGATGAAAGCACCTTCTATAATTAATTTTGTTATTAGCGGGACTACTATTCCGGAGTATGCATCACCTCCCACGAAGAATGGAACCTGAAGGTATTGTGGATGTTCTACCATCCACTGCTCCAAAGCTCGACAATCAAACCAAGTTTCCACAATATAAATGTGAATAGGAGAACAAACTAAGGAAACCGACAACCTCTTGTAAAAGCCTTATTAAGTTAAGCCGAACACATCATAGGAGACAGTTGTAATCTTACATCATAGTGTTCTCTTGCATTGACAGTTTTGTATATTACTGTGTATTTCTATTTGATGTGTACCTGCAATAAGAATTCGTATGCTTCATTGGCAGCTTTTGTGTCCGAGCTTGGCCATCCTTCTGGGGTTGTTGAGTAGGAGAAACCAGTCCCAACAGGAGAATCTAGAAATATTATGCTAGCTGTCTGCATATAAATCACGAAATTACCAATTTTAACACATCTGCACTAACAAATTTGCTAAACACGCGATGGCAGATCAATGTAGGAGTATTCAACTTCTTCTCTGAACCCCTTACCTTTGTCCAAGCATTCTCATAAGATCTCAACCGCGGTAAACCCCCTTGTGATAGTGAATAATCAAGGTCAAATTCTAAAGGCCCTGCAAAGTTTCATGCAAGTAAAATCAGACTACAGAATACACATAGTGTTTCTTGTAAAGTACATTGAACAGTACTACATTTTCCTTAGAAATGCCTCATTTGCTTAGATTTTCATCTGAGTATGGTTACCAGCATTGTGCCAAAAGCCAATGGGGCATTTCTAAAGCAAATGATTACGTATGTTTCGAATATAAGCCAGAAAGAAGTCGATACACTGACTAATGAGCATTGATCTTAATACGAGTAGAGATATGCTTCAGAAACGACAGTCCAATTTCCATGTCAATCATATATGCATACCAACCAACTCTTTATTATCACTTGCAAAGTTACAAACATTCTATACTTAATTAAGCTAACATCCGCGAATTCGGCACATTTAAACCATAATGCAGCATCAAAATGAAACAAAACTTGATACTTTAATACAACATAGAAAAGGACAGACCTTTATATATTCCATCAAAAGTTAAAGAAGGAACAAAAATAGGTCTTAATGCACAAAAAAGGTGAGCTCTGCCAAAAGTAGTACTCCGTACTATTGAAAGGTTTTGTACGAAATTAGGCAGTTAGCTAATCATAGTTAAGGACATTAATTGGGCATCACAAACATTCCGATTCATTGTACTTTCTACATCCATTTAAGTACTAAGACATCCAAGATCCAACACTAAAGAATGATGCAACAATTACGATTAAGGTTTTAGCGTAATGGTTAAGATTGAAGTACTCGAGTATCGTACTCCAATTCCCACGTACAAAAACCCACTCCCTCAATAACAGTGCGACATACAATTATAATTCAGCTTTTAGCATAGTGGTTAAGATTGAGGTACTCGAGTATTCTATTCCAATTTCCAATAACAAAGAAACGAAAAATGACATACTAACATTTGCGCCTCATTACATCACCAAACATAATGCACCAAAAAGGCAAAGTAGTTAAAAAGAAAAATGATACTCTTGAACTCTTTTTACTATACCCCATAAAAGAATGCAATAATTAAGCAATGAAATAAACTATGATTTGGAAAAAAAGAAGTATACCAATTTCATAAACAAGACCATTCCAAGAAGAGCAACCAGGTCCACCGGTGAGCCAAAGAACCACAGGATCAATCCTTGGGTTATCTTGAGACTCTATGAAATAATAGAACATCTCTGAGTCCCCTACACTTATGTACCTACACCATTAAAAAAACGTCTTCGCCTAGTGGTTAAGATAAAAATAAGCGTTTGAAAAAACGCAATTTGTATGGCATTTGCGCCTCATTATAAACCCGAGAAAGAATAAATAAAAGAGATTTGTAACGTTGACTAAAATGATGAGAAAGTTGACATACATACCCAGTTTCTAAGTTGAAGGGCAGCTCGCCGGGAAATCCGGGAAGATGCGTGACAGTGTCGCCGGAGTATGCGACATAGGAAACGACGGCGAGACTGAGAAATATGAGCTGGAGTTGCCGGAGTTGAGTGACAAGTGCCATGGTTGTTTAGCTACAAAATGTCAAGCACAAGTTTCTACTCTTGACCACTTGTTGAGCTTTTCATGTTTTAACTCTTTTTTATACAATGATAAGAACATGAATGTGTTTATTTTTTTGTGGGGCCAATGTGGGCAATCTGCGTCGTACTGTAATAGTTATTACATGCATTATAGATGATTTAATCTTCAATTGATGTCATCTCTTAATCTCTGTCTATGCAATAATTAATATTAATAATTATAAATTGATATTACTGTCACAATAATAAAAAAAAATTACAAGAAGTTGGTAGGGAAATGCAAGACAATTGGGGAGTTTGTTTATTTTGTACCAAAGGATAATGCTGCGTGGGTGGGGATATATATGAAGATTCGAAATCGTGACAACTCCAATGCAGATTGACTTTCTAACCACTAGGTCAATTTTGATCCTCAATGTAATGTTACAGAGTTTTTTTTTTATTGCTAAGCATCTATTTCAAGATTTCTTTAAATTGTTAAGGTATTGATATGAGAGAATGTTTCTCTATTCACTTATCCTAGCGAAATATAGAAGTGATACACTAGCCCTGATGTACAACTTTGTGAGTTCTTTCTACAATTGTAAGATAAATTAACGTAGATTTTGTTTTTCGTGGTAAATTTGTGTTTTTACTTTGTTCATCGAGAGCTTCTCTAGTAAAAGGAAAGGACGTATTGTCCACACATCCGAACAACCTCAAAAATATGGAACACATTTATGCACGTCAATACAAAATCTCCACAGAATTTTAATTATACAATAACTACCAAGTACTAGTATAGTACCTACCACTCTTAACAGAATGTATCGTTTGCCCGCAAGAGTTACCATCGCCCATCGGGCAAGTGCTGCACGTTCCTCACCCACCACCGATCTTAATTCTGTGTACTAGCTTTAAATACCAACAAATATGAAAGAAAATTTAAATTATTTCCCGTATTAGATAACAAATTGGGTACGATGACACTCATAAGAGTCATAACCTCTTAAGCAGGAGATTAGAAAATCCATTTTTATGAGTTCAATGATTGAACATTTGATTTTAGAACCAATTCGCTATGAAAGAGCAATATGATTCTTTTCTTATAGAGTGAATAGTGTATCTCTTATAATGTCGATATGAGACACTCACATAGTACAATGAGAATGATCTTTTAATAGTTTTGGTACTAATTCTGATGAAGGAAGTAGATTAGTTGAGTGTTTGGGTTTGGCTCGTCTACTAATTGGATAATGTTGGATCCCCATGATTAATTGACTACCATTTCAGATTGTTCGTATATACGGAGTATAAGAGTTGAATTGAATAAGGCCTGAAGGCTGAAGTCCTTGGCAAATCGACTTGCTTATTAGACACACTTCCGTTTTGCATTTGTGTTTCGTGCAATTATGTCACACACGAAATGTGAGCACTACTTCTTCACTAGCTCTTTCTTTATGTGTGAAGAGCCATGAGCCCATGAGGCAATTTTGATGCTAATGACATCAAATTTAGCGAATGTATATCACACCTCAATAACCTCTACAGACTACAGATAAACTAGACTTCTATTCAAAACAAACAGGGAAAAAGCTAACCCGACCCTGAAAATTCACGAGAGACTCAATCTGAAAATCTCGTATTCAAAATTACCCAAACCTGTAACCCGCTCCGTGTGGCAGGTCCATCACAACGTATCTGTCATTTCATATCTTCACCTGCCTACTTTCATGGGCTGAAAAAACATCTCGGCCCAACCATACCCAAACTATATCCACTGGGTCCAGCCCACTCTTTTAGTATGACAGACTGGGCTCACAGAATCACTCTCGGCCCGAATGAGCCCGTTAAATTCTTTGATTTTCCAGCTACAAACTTTAGGCGAAAAATCCTCTATTTTCATTTCTCAATGCCTAAAAAGATCTCGTTTGTCAACAAAAAAAGAAGGAAGAATCCGAATAATTCTCCTTTGAATAAGCAAAGCGTTACTTTGTTGAATATTTAAATTCACATAATTTGACCAAACTCTCGGACCAATCTCATTCATGATAATTGAAATATTGATCTAACGAACTCGAATCATGTCCAACTCATTTTAACATATGATCATGATCGCATAATTAAGCCAATAATGAGCTTAACCAAAAACTCTGCTCGTACAAATGCGACACAATTATTAACAAGTGTTTCCAACATCAATGATCAGGTTCTAAAAATGCACATTTGAATTGGAATTCCTGTTGGCGACGGTAGATTGTCAAAGTTTCCGTTATTCATCACGGAGGATTGCGTTTTTTTTCCCTCGTATTAAGAACTCATACTTTGTTTGCACGAAAAGTAAAAGACACTAGAACAAACTTTTTGGATGAACGAAAACATGAAAGCTAATCATACTATTAATAGATCCACTCACAAAAGATATGAACTTTCTGAGATTTTTCATCCTTTAACAATATCATGACCTATTATATTTACTTATTTAGAAAATGTCGGTAGGGAAATCTAAGATTTATACGAAACAAATTCAACTTAGTAAACGTAAAAGAGTAATCATGCATCCAATTCCATACGAAAATACCCACTGTAATTATTTTTTTACCTTCGTTATGATCTTATACTTACAACTTGTACATGTAACATGCAAATTAAGACATATTACAAGTCTAACAATCATAACAAAAGAAAAAAGAAAACGTTAACAAATGTACCATTTAGCTATGAAAAAAGAAGAAGCAAGAGACTAGTTATTACTCACAATTGAAGTTCTATAGAAGTAAGGGCAAAACGGGAAGAATGATCGCTCTCAATTCTTTCTCATTATAGAGTGATTCCTCTTGGATCACTGAGTGAGCGAAGATCCGAAGTCCGAAAACTCACGTCAGAACCTTAAAACGTTTCAGTAGAGTCGAACTGTCTTGCCCAAAACTTGTCGAACCTCACTAGAGGCTAAGCTTGCCTGGTCGATCAGCGGCCTTCAAAGTTTTATCAATAATTTTACGAGCTTTTCGACTACGGATCTCCACCTTAACACTAGCGCTTTTATCCATCTTCATGTACGGCTTCTTCTTCGACGACGACTTCTTCTTCTTCAACGAATTCACCTTTGTTTTAATCGTATCTATAAGATTTCCCAACTGAGAAATTGCCATTTTTCTATTTTTAGAAGAATTGTTGCTTACTTGATCTAGTTTTTCATAAAACTTTCCTTAAACTTTGTTGTTTATGATGATCGACCTGAAAATGTGGGGATAAGTTTACGTTAGTTTGACTTTGGAAAGGGCATTAAATAAAGGGACTGGTTGTTATGGACTGTGGAAGTTAAGTGTGAACGAAAAGAAAAGATGAATGACTGACTAATTGTATAAAATGGGCACATTTTAATGCGTCTCAGAAAATTAATGTTGAATCAGCACGTCATTTTTTTTATGGATTTCCGTTACGTTGTCAACTCTCAAGCGTATACGTCTTAACGTCTAGATGTTCAACCTAGTATATTGCTACTCTTAGGTACATCTGGGGATACCTTTTCCTATCTGACATTTCGATTAAAATGGCAATGGGATGAGTTGGGGTCGGTTCAAGGTGGGTCGGTTTAGATCGAGCTTGATCTCGTCGGGTTATTATTCATGATTTCTTGGGTTGCGTCGGATCGAGCATGGGGCACATCAGGTAATATAAAGTAAACTATTTTGTCGGGTCAAGACGTGATATGTTCGGATCATTTTTGCGTTGGATAATTATCATTTACTTTTAATTCTTGGTAGACCAATTTGATTTTTTTTTTTTTTTTTTTTTTTTTTTGACAAAGCGGAAATTTTATAACAAAACAAAGGAACGTACACAACCAAGCGAATTAAACTACAAGAGGCAACACCCGGCAACAAGAACCAGGATTAAGACCTAAACCTCCTACATTAAAAAGAGTAAACGGACTGTAAAAAAACGACAATGTCTTCATCTTCTTAAACGGAGTCATAGGGAATTGTTGTGAGCACTGCAGCTTCCTTTTCGTCCCACTGAGACGAGGTAGGGTTGAGTGCTTAGACCTTTTACGGAGGTGCGGACCATGCTTACGTTGGGACAACGATGGCCGAGAGAACTTTCGCGGCACTATTTCGGATATTATTAGATTGTGTAAAATATTTAAGGCCTCAACACATTTCAAATCCTAACTCGGCCCCTAGCTAGTCCTATGTTGACGCATACAGCAATTGGTCCAAGTGTATATGCACATAAGAAAGAAAACAATGGTGCAAATACTAGAGCGTCTTAGTAACATTCTTTTCGTTTTATCTATGCTATGCTTCTATTTGCCAAAAAAAAAAAAATGGTGCAAATACTCATAGACACAACTGTAAGAAATACAAGTTAAAAAACAATGGTGCAAATACTCATAGACACAACTGTAAGAAATACAAGTTACGATCCTAAAAGATAAAAAATTAAGGGTCTGTTCGGTATTGTTTTCTGTTTTCGGTTTTCTGTTTTTTTGAAAATCAAAGTCTCATTTTTAAAACCAGAAAAAATGGTTTTCAGTTTTCAGTTGTCAATTTTCATTTTCTATATGACTATTATAGAAACAAACAATTAAAGCTTTATTAAGTAACTTATTAAACTAAATTTTTTACGCAAAAAAAAAAAAAAGACAAAAACTGGAAACGGTAGAAATACCGAACGGGCCCTAAGTTAGCAAGTACTGAAAACCAGAACTTGGCACGTAAGTAAGAGATCTCAAGTTTGTGTTTCTGGATTAA